>CAKXZU010000291.1:0-117367 GCA_936014575.1 Bombus lapidarius
AATGCTACATAACGTTATACGATATATCGTAATGCTATATAACGTTATACGTTATATCTTAAAGCTACATAACGTTATACGTTATATCGTTATGCTACATATCGTTGAACGTTATATCGTAATACTACATATCGTTATACGTTATATCGTAATGCTACATAGCGTTATACGTTATAACGTCATACTATATAACGTTATACGTTATATCGTAATGCTACATAACGTTATACGATATATCGTAATGCTACATAACGTTATACGTTATATCGTAATTCTACATAACGTTATACGTTATAACGTAATGCTACATAACGTTATACGTTATAACGTAATGCGACATAACGTTATACGTTATAACGTAATGCAACATAACGTTATACGTTATAACGTATTACCATATTACGTTATACGTTACATCGTAATGCTACATAACGTTATAAGTTATATCGTTATGATACATAACGTTATAGGTTATTACGTATTACCATATAACGTTATACGTTATATCGTAATGCTACATAACGTTATACGTTATATCGTTATGATACATAACGTTATACGTTATAACGTAATACTATATAACGTTATACGTTATATCGTAATGCTACATAACGTTATACGTTATATCGTAATGCTACATAACGTTATACGTTATATCGTAATGCTACATAACGTTATACGTTATATCGTAATGCTACATAACGTTATACGTTATATCGTAATGCTACATAACGTTATACGCTATATCGTAATGCTACATAACGTTATACGTTATATCGTAATGCTACATAACGTTATACGTTATAACGTCATACTATATAACGTTATACGTTATATCGTAATGCTACATAACGTTATACGATATATCGTAATTCTACATAACGTTATACGTTATATCGTAATGCTACATAACGTTATACGTTATATCGTAATGCTACATTACGTTATACGATATAACGTATTAGCATATAACGTTATACGTTATATCGTTATGCTACATAATGTTATACGTTATATCGTAATGCTACATAACGTTATACGTTATAACGTATTACCATATAACGTTATACGTTATATCGTAATGCTACATAACGTTATACGTTATATCGTTATGCTTCATAACGTTATACGTTATAACGTATTACCATATAACGTTATACGCTATATCGTAATGCTACATAACGTTATACGTTATATCGTAATGCTACATAACGTTATACGTTATAACGTCATACTATATAACGTTATACGTTATATCGTAATGCTACATAACGTTATACGATATGTCGTAATGCTACATAGCGTTATACGTTATATCGTAATTCTACATAACGTTATACGTTATATCGTAATGCTACATAACGTTATACGTTATATCGTAATGCTACATTACGTTATACGATATAACGTATTAGCATATAACGTTATACGTTATATCGTTATGCTACATAATGTTATACGTTATATCGTAATGCTACATAACGTTATACGTTATAACGTATTACCATATAACGTTATACGTTATATCGTAATGCTACATAACGTTATACGTTATATCGTTATGCTTCATAACGTTATACGTTATATCGTAATGCTACATAACGTTATATGTTATATCGTAATGCTACATAAAGTTATACGTTATATCGTAATGCTGCATAACGTTATACGTTATATCGTAATGCTACATAACGTTATACGTTATATCGTAATGCTACATAACGTTATACGTTATATCGTAATGCTACATAACGTTACACGTTATATCGTAATGCTACATAACGTTACACGTTACATCGTAATGCTACATAACGTTATACGATATATCGTAATGCTATATAACGTTATACGTTATATCGTAATGCTACATAACGTCATACGTTATATCGTTATGCTACATAACGTTATACGTTATATCGTAATGCTACATAACGTTATACGTTATATCGTAATGCTACATAATGTTGTACGTTATATCGTTATGCTATATAACGTTATACGTTATATCGTAATGCTACATAACGTCATACGTTATATCGTTATGCTACATAACGTTATACGTTATATCGTAATGCTACATAACGTTATACGTTATATCGTAATGCTACATAATGTTATACGTTATATCGTTATGCTGCATAACGTTATACGTTATAACGTATTACCATATAATGTTATACGTTATATCGTAATGCTACATAACGTTATACGTTATAACGTATTACCATATAACGTTATACGTTATATCGTAATGCTACATAACGTTATACGTTATATCGTTATGATACATAACGTTATACGTTATATCGTAATGCTATATAACGTTATACGTTATATCGTAATGCTACATAACGTCATACGTTATATCGTTATGCTACATAACGTTATACGTTATATCGTAATGCTACATAACGTTACACGTTATATCGTAATGCTACATAACGTCATACGTTATATCGTAATGCTACATAACGTCATACGTTATATCGTTATGCTACATAACGTTATACGTTATATCGTAATTCTACATAACGTTATACGTTATATCGTAATGCTACATAACGCTATACGTTATATCGTAATGCTACATAACGTTATACGATATAACGTATTAGCATATAACGTTATACGTTATATCGTTATGCTACATAATGTTATACGTTATATCGTAATGCTACATAACGTTATACGTTATAACGTATTACCATATAACGTTATACGTTATGTCGTAATGCTACATAACGTTATACGTTATATCGTTATGCTACATAACGTTATACGTTATAACGTATTACCATATAACGTTATACGTTATATCGTAATGCTACATAACGTTATACGTTATATCGTTATGCTACATAACGTTGTACGTTATAACGTATTACCATATAACGCTATACGTTATATCGTAATGCTACATAACGTTATACGATATAACGTATTAGCATATAACGTTATACGTTATATCGTTATGCTTCATAATGTTATACGTTATATCGTAATGCTACATAACGTTATACGTTATAACGTATTACCATATAACGTTATACGTTATGTCGTAATTCTACATAACGTTATACGTTATATCGTTATGCTACATAACGTTATACGTTATAACGTATTACCATATAACGTTATACGTTATATTGTAATGCTACAAAACGTTATACGTTATATCGTTATGCTACATAACGTTATACGATATATCGTAATGCTATATAACGTTATACGTTATATCGTAATGCTACATAACGTCATACGTTATATCGTTATGCTACATAACGTTATACGTTATATCGTAATGCTACATAACGTTACACGTTATATCGTAATGCTACATAACGTTACACGTTATATCGTAATGCTACATAACGTTATACGATATATCGTAATGCTACATAACGTCATACGTTATATCGTTATGCTACATAACGTTATACGTTATATCGTAATGCTACATAACGTTACACGTTATATCGTAATGCTACATAACGTTACACGTTATATCGTAATGCTACATAACGTTATACGATATATCGTAATGCTATATAACGTTATACGTTATATCGTTATGCTACATAACGTTATACGTTATATCGTAATGCTACATAACGTTATACGTTATATCGTAATGCTACATAATGTTATACGTTATATCGTTATGCTATATAACGTTATACGTTATATCGTAATGCTACATAACGTCATACGTTATATCGTTATGCTACATAACGTTATACGTTATATCGTAATGCTACATAACGTTATACGTTATATCGTAATGCTACGTAATGTTATACGTTATATCGTTATGCTGCATAACGTTATACGTTATAACGTATTACCATATAACGTTATACGTTATATCGTAATGCTACATAACGTTATACGTTATAACGTATTACCATATAACGTTATACGTTATATCGTAATGCTACATAACGTTATACGTTATATCGTTATGCTACATAACGTTGTACGTTATGACGTATTACCATATAACGTTATACGTTATATCGTAATGCTACATAACGTTATACGTTATATCGTTATGATACATAACGTTATACGTTATAACGTAATACTATATAACGTTATACGTTATATCGTCATGCTACATAACGTTATACGTTATATCGTAATGCTACATAACGTTATACGTTATATCGTAATGCTACATAACGTTATACGTTATATCGTAATGCTACATAACGTTATACGATATAACGTATTACCATATAACGTTATACGTTATATCGTAATGCTACATAACGTTATACGTTATATCGTTATGATACATAACGTTATACGTTATAACGTAATACTATATAACGTTATACGATATATCGTAATGCTACATAACGTTATACGTTATATCGTAATTCTACATAACGTTATACGTTATATCGTAATGCTACATAACGCTATACGTTATATCGTAATGCTACATAACGTTATACGATATAACGTATTAGCATATAACGTTATACGTTATATCGTTATGATACATAACGTTATACGCTATATCGTAATGCTACATAACGTTATACGTTATATCGTAATGCTACATAACGATATACATTATATCGTAATACTACATAACGTTACACGTTATATAGTAATGCTACATAACGTTATACGTTATATCGTAATGCTACATAACGTTAGCCGTTATAACGTAATACTATATAACGTTATACGTTATATCGTAATGCTACATAACGTTATACGTTATATCGTAATGCTACATAACGTTACACGTTATATCGTAATGCTACATAACGTTATACGATATATCGTAATGCTACATAACGTTATACGTTATAACGTAATACTATATAACGTTATACGTTATATCGTAATGCTACATAACGTTATACGTTATATCGTAATGCTACATAACGTTATACGTTATATCGTTATGCTACATAACGTTATACGTTATAACGTATTACCATATAACGTTATACGTTATATCGTAATGCTACATAACGTTATACGTTATAACGTATTACCATATAACGTTATACGTTATATCGTAATGCTACATAACGTTATACGTTATATCGTTATGCCACATAACGTTATACGTTATAACGTATTACCATATAACGTTATACGTTATATCGTAATGCTACATAACGTTATACGTTATAACGTATTACCATATAACGTTATACGTTATATCGTAATGCTACATAACGTTATACGTTAAATCGTTATGCTACATAACGTTATATGTTATAACGTAATACTATATAACGTTATACGTTATATCGTAATGCTACATAACGTTACACGTTATATCGTAATGCTACATAACGTTATACGTTATATTGTAATGCTACATAATGTTATACGTTATATCGTAATGCTACATAACGTTATACGTTATATCGTAATGCTACGTAACATTATACGTTACATCATAATGCTACATAACGTTACACGTTATATCGTAATGCTACATAACGTTACACGTTATATCGTAATGCTACATAACGTTATAAAATATATCGTAATGCTATATAACGTTATACGTTATATCGTAATGCTACATAACGTTATACGTTATATCGTAATGCTACATAACGTTATACGTTATATCGTTATGATACATAACGTTATACGTTATAACGTAATACTATATAACGTTATACGTTATATCGTAATGCTACATAACGTTATACGTTATATCGTAATGCTACATAACGTTATACGTTATATCGTAATGCTACATAACGTTATACGTTATATCGTAATGCTACATAACGTTATACGATATAACGTATTACCATATAACGTTATACGTTATATCGTAATGCTACATAACGTTATACGTTATATCGTTATGATACATAACGTTATACGTTATAACGTAATACTATATAACGTTATACGTTATATCGTAATGCTACATAACGTTATACGTTATATCGTAATGCTACATAACGTTATACGATATAACGTATTACCATATAACGTTATACGTTATATCGTAATGCTACATAACGTTATACGTTATATCGTTATGATACATAACGTTATACGTTATAACGTAATACTATATAACGTTATACGATATATCGTAATGCTACATAACGTTATACGTTATATCGTAATTCTACATAACGTTATACGTTATATCGTAATGCTACATAACGCTATACGTTATATCGTAATGCTACATAACGTTATACGATATAACGTATTAGCATATAACGTTATACGTTATATCGTTATGCTACATAATGTTATACGTTATATCGTAATGCTACATAACGTTATACGTTATATCGTAATGCTACATAACGTTATACGTTATATCGTAATGCTACATAACGTTATACGTTATAACGTATTACCATATAACGTTATACGTTATATCGTAATGCTACATAACGTTATACGTTAAATCGTTATGCTACATAACGTTATACGTTATAACGTATTACCATAAAACGTTATACGTTATATCGTAATGCTACATAACGTTATACGTTAAATCGTTATGCTACATAACGTTATACGTTATATTGTAATGCTTTAAATCGATATACGTTATTTCGTAATGCTGCATAACGTTATACGTTATATCGTAATGCTACATAATGTTATACGTTATATCGTAATGCTGCATAACGTTATACGTTATATCATAACGCTACATAACGTTATACGTTATAACGTAATGCTACATAACGTTATACGTTATAACGTAATGCAACATAACGTTATACGTTATAACGTATTACCATATTACGTTATACGTTACATCGTAATGCTACATAACGTTATACGTTAAATCGTTATGCTACATAACGTTATACGTTATAACGTATTACCATATAACGTTATACGTTAAATCGTTATGCTACATAACGTTATATGTTATAACGTAATACTATATAACGTTATACGTTATATCGTAATGCTACATAACGTTACACGTTATATCGTAATGCTACATAACGTTATACGTTATATCGTAATGCTACATAATGTTATACGTTATATCGTAATGCTGCATAACGTTATACGTTATATCGTAATGCTACATAACGTTATACGTTATATCGTAATGCTACGTAACATTATACGTTATATCATAATGCTACATAACGTTACACGTTATATCGTAATGCTACATAACGTTACACGTTATATCGAAATGCTACATAACGTTATACGATATATCGTAATGCTATATAACGTTATACGTTATATCGTAGTGCTACATAACGTTATACGTTATATCGTAATGCTACATAACGTTATACGTTATATCGTAATGCTACATAACGTTACACGTTATATCGTAATGCTACATAACGTTACACGTTATATCGTAATGCTACATAACGTTATACGATATATCGTAATGCTATATAACGTTATACGTTATATCGTAATGCTACATAACGTCATACGTTATATCGTTATGCTACATAACGTTATACGTTATATCGTAATGCTACATAACGTTATACGTTATATCGTAATGCTACATAATGTTATACGTTATATCGTTATGCTATATAACGTTATACTTTATATCGTAATGCTACATAACGTCATACGTTATATCGTTATGCTACATAACGTTATACGTTATATCGTAATGCTACATAACGTTATACGTTATATCGTAATGCTACATAATGTTATACGTTATATCGTTATGCTGCATAACGTTATACGTTATAACGTATTACCATATAACGTTATACGTTATATCGTAATGCTACATAACGTTATACGTTATAACGTATTACCATATAACGTTATACGTTATATCGTAATGCTACATAACGTTATACGTTATATCGTTATGCTACATAACGTTGTACGTTATAACGTATTACCATATAACGTTATACGTTATATCGTAATGCTACATAACGTTATACGTTATATCGTTATGATACATAACGTTATACGTTATATCGTAATGCTAAATAACGTTATACGTTATATCGTAATGCTACATAACGTCATACGTTATATCGTTATGCTACATAACGTTATACGTTATATCGTAATGCTACATAACGTTACACGTTATATCGTAATGCTACATAACGTTACACGTTATATCGTAATGCTACATAACGTTATACGTTATATCGTAATGCTACATAACGTCATACGTTATATCGTTATGCTACATAACGTTATACGTTATATCGTAATACTACATAACGTTATACGTTATATCGTAATGCTACATAACGCTATACGTTATATCGTAATGCTACATAACGTTATACGATATAACGTATTAGCATATAACGTTATACGTTATATCGTTATGCTACATAATGTTATACGTTATATCGTAATGCTACATAACGTTATACGTTATAACGTATTACCATATAACGTTATACGTTATGTCGTAATGCTACATAACGTTATACGTTATATCGTTATGCTACATAACGTTATACGTTATAACGTATTACCATATAACGTTATACGTTATATCGTAATGCTACATAACGTTATACGTTATATCGTTATGCTACATAACGTTGTACGTTATAACGTATTACCATATAACGTTATACGTTATATCGTAATGCTACATAACGTTATACGTTATATCGTTATGATACATAACGTTATACGTTATATCGTAATGCTATATAACGTTATACGTTATATCGTAATGCTACATAACGTCATACGTTATATCGTTATGCTACATAACGTTATAGGTTATATCGTAATGCTACATAACGTTACACGTTATATCGTAATGCTACATAACGTTACACGTTATATCGTAATGCTATATAACGTTATACGTTATATCGTTATGCTACATAACGTTATACGTTATATCGTAATGCTACATAACGTTATACGTTATATCGTAATGCTACATAATGTTATACGTTATATCGTCATGCTACATAACGTTATACGTTATATCGTAATGCTACATAACGTTATACGTTATATCGTAATGCTACATAACGTTATACGTTATATCGTAATGCTACATAACGTTATACGATATAACGTATTACCATATAACGTTATACGTTATATCGTAATGCTACATAACGTTATACGATATAACGTATTACCATATAACGTTATACGTTATATCGTAATGCTACATAACGTTATACGTTATATCGTTATGATACATAACGTTATACGTTATAACGTAATACTATATAACGTTATACGATATATCGTAATGCTACATAACGTTATACGTTATATCGTAATTCTACATAACGTTATACGTTATATCGTAATGCTACATAACGCTATACGTTATATCGTAATGCTACATAACGTTATACGATATAACGTATTAGCATATAACGTTATACGTTATATCGTTATGCTACATAATGTTATACGTTATATCGTAATGCTACATAATGTTATACGTTATATCGTTATGCTGCATAACGTTATACGTTATAACGTATTACCATATAACGTTATACGTTATATCGTAATGCTACATAACGTTATACGTTATAACGTATTACCATATAACGTTATACGTTATATCGTAATGCTACATAACGTTATACGTTATATCGTTATGCTACATAACGTTGTACGTTATAACGTATTACCATATAACGTTATACGTTATATCGTAATGCTACATAACGTTATACGTTATATCGTTATGATACATAACGTTATACGTTATATCGTAATGCTAAATAACGTTATACGTTATATCGTAATGCTACATAACGTCATACGTTATATCGTTATGCTACATAACGTTATACGTTATATCGTAATGCTACATAACGTTACACGTTATATCGTAATGCTACATAACGTTACACGTTATATCGTAATGCTACATAACGTTATACGATATATCGTAATGCTACATAACGTCATACGTTATATCGTTATGCTACATAACGTTATACGTTATATCGTAATGCTACATAACGTTACAAGTTATATCGTAATGCTACATAACGTTACACGTTATATCGTAATGCTACATAACGTTATACGATATATCGTAATGCTATATAACGTTATACGTTATATCGTTATGCTACATAACGTTATACGTTATATCGTAATGCTACATAACGTTATACGTTATATCGTAATGCTACATAATGTTATACGTTATATCGTTATGCTATATAACGTTATACGTTATATCGTAGTGCTACATAACGTCATACGTTATATCGTTATGCTACATAACGTTATACGTTATATCGTAATTCTACATAACGTTATACGTTATATCGTAATGCTACATAACGCTATACGTTATATCGTAATGCTACATAACGTTATACGATATAACGTATTAGCATATAACGTTATACGTTATATCGTTATGCTACATAATGTTATACGTTATATCGTAATGCTACATAACGTTATACGTTATATCGTAATGCTACATAACGTTATACGATATAACGTATTACCATATAACGTTATACGTTATATCGTAATGCTATATAACGTTATACGTTATATCGTTATGATACATAACGTTATACGTTATAACGTAATACTATATAACGTTATACGATATATCGTAATGCTACATAACGTTATACGTTATATCGTAATTCTACATAACGTTATACGTTATATCGTAATGCTACATAACGCTATACGTTATATCGTAATGCTACATAACGTTATACGATATAACGTATTAGCATATAACGTTATACGTTATATCGTTATGCTACATAATGTTATACGTTATATCGTAATGCTACATAACGTTATACGTTATATCGTAATGCTACATAACGTTATACGTTATATCGTAATGCTACATAACGTTATACGTTATAACGTATTACCATATAACGTTATACGTTATATCGTAATGCTACATAACGTTATACGTTAAATCGTTATGCTACATAACGTTATACGTTATAACGTATTACCATAAAACGTTATACGTTATATCGTAATGCTACATAACGTTATACGTTAAATCGTTATGCTACATAACGTTATACGTTATATTGTAATGCTTTAAATCGATATACGTTATTTCGTAATGCTGCATAACGTTATACGTTATATCGTAATGCTACATAATGTTATACGTTATATCGTAATGCTGCATAACGTTATACGTTATATCATAACGCTACATAACGTTATACGTTATAACGTAATGCTACATAACGTTATACGTTATAACGTAATGCAACATAACGTTATACGTTATAACGTATTACCATATTACGTTATACGTTACATCGTAATGCTACATAACGTTATACGTTAAATCGTTATGCTACATAACGTTATACGTTATAACGTATTACCATATAACGTTATACGTTAAATCGTTATGCTACATAACGTTATATGTTATAACGTAATACTATATAACGTTATACGTTATATCGTAATGCTACATAACGTTACACGTTATATCGTAATGCTACATAACGTTATACGTTATATCGTAATGCTACATAATGTTATACGTTATATCGTAATGCTGCATAACGTTATACGTTATATCGTAATGCTACATAACGTTATACGTTATATCGTAATGCTACGTAACATTATACGTTATATCATAATGCTACATAACGTTACACGTTATATCGTAATGCTACATAACGTTACACGTTATATCGAAATGCTACATAACGTTATACGATATATCGTAATGCTATATAACGTTATACGTTATATCGTAGTGCTACATAACGTTATACGTTATATCGTAATGCTACATAACGTTATACGTTATATCGTAATGCTACATAACGTTACACGTTATATCGTAATGCTACATAACGTTACACGTTATATCGTAATGCTACATAACGTTATACGATATATCGTAATGCTATATAACGTTATACGTTATATCGTAATGCTACATAACGTCATACGTTATATCGTTATGCTACATAACGTTATACGTTATATCGTAATGCTACATAACGTTATACGTTATATCGTAATGCTACATAATGTTATACGTTATATCGTTATGCTATATAACGTTATACGTTATATCGTAATGCTACATAACGTCATACGTTATATCGTTATGCTACATAACGTTATACGTTATATCGTAATGCTACATAACGTTATACGTTATATCGTAATGCTACATAATGTTATACGTTATATCGTTATGCTGCATAACGTTATACGTTATAACGTATTACCATATAACGTTATACGTTATATCGTAATGCTACATAACGTTATACGTTATAACGTATTACCATATAACGTTATACGTTATATCGTAATGCTACATAACGTTATACGTTATATCGTTATGCTACATAACGTTGTACGTTATAACGTATTACCATATAACGTTATACGTTATATCGTAATGCTACATAACGTTATACGTTATATCGTTATGATACATAACGTTATACGTTATATCGTAATGCTAAATAACGTTATACGTTATATCGTAATGCTACATAACGTCATACGTTATATCGTTATGCTACATAACGTTATACGTTATATCGTAATGCTACATAACGTTACACGTTATATCGTAATGCTACATAACGTTACACGTTATATCGTAATGCTACATAACGTTATACGTTATATCGTAATGCTACATAACGTCATACGTTATATCGTTATGCTACATAACGTTATACGTTATATCGTAATGCTACATAACGCTATACGTTATGTCGTAATGCTACATAACGTTATACGTTATATCGTTATGCTACATAACGTTATACGTTATAACGTATTACCATATAACGTTATACGTTATATCGTAATGCTACATAACGTTATACGTTATATCGTTATGCTACATAACGTTGTACGTTATAACGTATTACCATATAACGTTATACGTTATATCGTAATGCTACATAACGTTATACGTTATATCGTTATGATACATAACGTTATACGTTATATCGTAATGCTATATAACGTTATACGTTATATCGTAATGCTACATAACGTCATACGTTATATCGTTATGCTACATAACGTTATAGGTTATATCGTAATGCTACATAACGTTACACGTTATATCGTAATGCTACATAACGTTACACGTTATATCGTAATGCTATATAACGTTATACGTTATATCGTTATGCTACATAACGTTATACGTTATATCGTAATGCTACATAACGTTATACGTTATATCGTAATGCTACATAATGTTATACGTTATATCGTCATGCTACATAACGTTATACGTTATATCGTAATGCTACATAACGTTATACGTTATATCGTAATGCTACATAACGTTATACGTTATATCGTAATGCTACATAACGTTATACGATATAACGTATTACCATATAACGTTATACGTTATATCGTAATGCTACATAACGTTATACGATATAACGTATTACCATATAACGTTATACGTTATATCGTAATGCTACATAACGTTATACGTTATATCGTTATGATACATAACGTTATACGTTATAACGTAATACTATATAACGTTATACGATATATCGTAATGCTACATAACGTTATACGTTATATCGTAATTCTACATAACGTTATACGTTATATCGTAATGCTACATAACGCTATACGTTATATCGTAATGCTACATAACGTTATACGATATAACGTATTAGCATATAACGTTATACGTTATATCGTTATGCTACATAATGTTATACGTTATATCGTAATGCTACATAATGTTATACGTTATATCGTTATGCTGCATAACGTTATACGTTATAACGTATTACCATATAACGTTATACGTTATATCGTAATGCTACATAACGTTATACGGTATAACGTATTACCATATAACGTTATACGTTATATCGTAATGCTACATAACGTTATACGTTATATCGTTATGCTACATAACGTTGTACGTTATAACGTATTACCATATAACGTTATACGTTATATCGTAATGCTACATAACGTTATACGTTATATCGTTATGATACATAACGTTATACGTTATATCGTAATGCTAAATAACGTTATACGTTATATCGTAATGCTACATAACGTCATACGTTATATCGTTATGCTACATAACGTTATACGTTATATCGTAATGCTACATAACGTTACACGTTATATCGTAATGCTACATAACGTTACACGTTATATCGTAATGCTACATAACGTTATACGATATATCGTAATGCTACATAACGTCATACGTTATATCGTTATGCTACATAACGTTATACGTTATATCGTAATGCTACATAACGTTACAAGTTATATCGTAATGCTACATAACGTTACACGTTATATCGTAATGCTACATAACGTTATACGATATATCGTAATGCTATATAACGTTATACGTTATATCGTTATGCTACATAACGTTATACGTTATATCGTAATGCTACATAACGTTATACGTTATATCGTAATGCTACATAATGTTATACGTTATATCGTTATGCTATATAACGTTATACGTTATATCGTAGTGCTACATAACGTCATACGTTATATCGTTATGCTACATAACGTTATACGTTATATCGTAATTCTACATAACGTTATACGTTATATCGTAATGCTACATAACGCTATACGTTATATCGTAATGCTACATAACGTTATACGATATAACGTATTAGCATATAACGTTATACGTTATATCGTTATGCTACATAATGTTATACGTTATATAGTAATGCTACATAACGTTATACGTTATAACGTATTACCATATAACGTTATACGTTATGTCGTAATGCTACATAACGTTATACGTTATATCGTTATGCTACATAACGTTATACGTTATAACGTATTACCATATAACGTTATACGTTATATCGTAATGCTACATAACGTTATACGTTATATCGTTATGCTACATAACGTTGTACGTTATAACGTATTACCATATAACGTTATACGTTATATCGTAATGCTACATAACGTTATACGTTATATCGTTATGATACATAACGTTATACGTTATATCGTAATGCTAGATAACGTTATACGTTATATCGTAATGCTACATAACGTCATACGTTATATCGTTATGCTACATAACGTTATACGTTATATCGTAATGCTACATAACGTTACACGTTATATCGTAATGCTACATAACGTTACACGTTATATCGTAATGCTATATAACGTTATACGTTATATCGTTATGCTACATAACGTTAGACGTTATATCGTAATGCTACATAACGTTATACGTTATATCGTAATGCTACATAATGTTATACGTTATATCGTCATGCTACATAACGTTATACGTTATATCGTAATGCTACATAACGTTATACGTTATATCGTAATGCTACATAACGTTATACGTTATATCGTAATGCTACATAACGTTATACGATATAAAGTATTACCATATAACGTTATACGTTATATCGTAATGCTACATAACGTTATACGTTATATCGTTATGATACATAACGTTATACGTTATAACGTAATACTATATAACGTTATACGATATATCGTAATGCTACATAACGTTATACGTTATATCGTATTTCTACATAACGTTATACGTTATATCGTAATGCTACATAACGCTACACGTTATATCGTAATGCTACATAACGTTATACGATATAACGTGTTAGCATATAACGTTATACGTTATATCGTTATGCTACATAATGTTATACGTTATATCGTAATGCTACATAACGTTATACGTTATAACGTATTACCATATAACGTTATACGTTATGTCGTAATTCTACATAACGTTATACGTTATATCGTTATGCTGCATAACGTTATACGTTATAACGTATTACCATATAACGTTATACGTTACATCGTAATGCTACATAACGTTATACGTTATAACGTATTACCATATAACGTTATACGTTATATCGTAATGCTACATAACGTTATACGTTATATCGTTATGCTACATAACGTTGTACGTTATGACGTATTACCATATAACGTTATACGTTATATCGTAATGCTACATAACGCTATACGTTATATCGTAATGCTACATAACGTTATACGATATAACGTATTAGCATATAACGTTATACGTTATATCGTTATGCTACATAATGTTATACGTTATATAGTAATGCTACATAACGTTATACGTTATAACGTATTACCATATAACGTTATACGTTATGTCGTAATGCTACATAACGTTATACGTTATATCGTTATGCTACATAACGTTATACGTTATAACGTATTACCATATAACGTTATACGTTATATCGTAATGCTACATAACGTTATACGTTATATCGTTATGCTACATAACGTTGTACGTTATAACGTATTACCATATAACGTTATACGTTATATCGTAATGCTACATAACGTTATACGTTATATCGTTATGATACATAACGTTATACGTTATATCGTAATGCTAGATAACGTTATACGTTATATCGTAATGCTACGTAACGTCATACGTTATATCGTTATGCTACATAACGTTATACGTTATATCGTAATGCTACATAACGTTACACGTTATATCGTAATGCTACATAACGTTACACGTTATATCGTAATGCTATATAACGTTATACGTTATATCGTTATGCTACATAACGTTAGACGTTATATCGTAATGCTACATAACGTTATACGTTATATCGTAATGCTACATAATGTTATACGTTATATCGTCATGCTACATAACGTTATACGTTATATCGTAATACTACATAACGTTATACGTTATATCGTAATGCTACATAACGTTATACGTTATATCGTAATGCTACATAACGTTATACGATATAAAGTATTACCATATAACGTTATACGTTATATCGTAATGCTACATAACGTTATACGTTATATCGTTATGATACATAACGTTATACGTTATAACGTAATACTATATAACGTTATACGATATATCGTAATGCTACATAACGTTATACGTTATATCGTATTTCTACATAACGTTATACGTTATATCGTAATGCTACATAACGCTACACGTTATATCGTAATGCTACATAACGTTATACGATATAACGTGTTAGCATATAACGTTATACGTTATATCGTTATGCTACATAATGTTATACGTTATATCGTAATGCTACATAACGTTATACGTTATAACGTATTACCATATAACGTTATACGTTATGTCGTAATTCTACATAACGTTATACGTTATATCGTTATGCTGCATAACGTTATACGTTATAACGTATTACCATATAACGTTATACGTTACATCGTAATGCTACATAACGTTATACGTTATAACGTATTACCATATAACGTTATACGTTATATCGTAATGCTACATAACGTTATACGTTATATCGTTATGCTACATAACGTTGTACGTTATGACGTATTACCATATAACGTTATACGTTATATCGTAATGCTACATAACGCTATACGTTATATCGTAATGCTACATAACGTTATACGATATAACGTATTAGCATATAACGTTATACGTTATATCGTTATGCTACATAATGTTATACGTTATATAGTAATGCTACATAACGTTATACGTTATAACGTATTACCATATAACGTTATACGTTATGTCGTAATGCTACATAACGTTATACGTTATATCGTTATGCTACATAACGTTATACGTTATAACGTATTACCATATAACGTTATACGTTATATCGTAATGCTACATAACGTTATACGTTATATCGTTATGCTACATAACGTTGTACGTTATAACGTATTACCATATAACGTTATACGTTATATCGTAATGCTACATAACGTTATACGTTATATCGTTATGATACATAACGTTATACGTTATATCGTAATGCTAGATAACGTTATACGTTATATCGTAATGCTACGTAACGTCATACGTTATATCGTTATGCTACATAACGTTATACGTTATATCGTAATGCTACATAACGTTACACGTTATATCGTAATGCTACATAACGTTACACGTTATATCGTAATGCTATATAACGTTATACGTTATATCGTTATGCTACATAACGTTAGACGTTATATCGTAATGCTACATAACGTTATACGTTATATCGTAATGCTACATAATGTTATACGTTATATCGTCATGCTACATAACGTTATACGTTATATCGTAATACTACATAACGTTATACGTTATATCGTAATGCTACATAACGTTATACGTTATATCGTAATGCTACATAACGTTATACGATATAAAGTATTACCATATAACGTTATACGTTATATCGTAATGCTACATAACGTTATACGTTATATCGTTATGATACATAACGTTATACGTTATAACGTAATACTATATAACGTTATACGATATATCGTAATGCTACATAACGTTATACGTTATATCGTATTTCTACATAACGTTATACGTTATATCGTAATGCTACATAACGCTACACGTTATATCGTAATGCTACATAACGTTATACGATATAACGTGTTAGCATATAACGTTATACGTTATATCGTTATGCTACATAATGTTATACGTTATATCGTAATGCTACATAACGTTATACGTTATAACGTATTACCATATAACGTTATACGTTATGTCGTAATTCTACATAACGTTATACGTTATATCGTTATGCTACATAACGTTATACGTTATAACGTATTACCATATAACGTTATACGTTATATTGTAATGCTACAAAACGTTATACGTTATATCGTTATGCTACATAACGTTATACGATATATCGTAATGCTATATAACGTTATACGTTATATCGTAATGCTACATAACGTCATACGTTATATCGTTATGCTACATAACGTTATACGTTATATCGTAATGCTACATAACGTTACACGTTATATCGTAATGCTACATAACGTTACACGTTATATCGTAATGCTACATAACGTTATACGATATATCGTAATGCTACATAACGTCATACGTTATATCGTTATGCTACATAACGTTATACGTTATATCGTAATGCTACATAACGTTACACGTTATATCGTAATGCTACATAACGTTACACGTTATATCGTAATGCTACATAACGTTATACGATATATCGTAATGCTATATAACGTTATACGTTATATCGTTATGCTACATAACGTTATACGTTATATCGTAATGCTACATAACGTTATACGTTATATCGTAATGCTACATAATGTTATACGTTATATCGTTATGCTATATAACGTTATACGTTATATCGTAATGCTACATAACGTCATACGTTATATCGTTATGCTACATAACGTTATACGTTATATCGTAATGCTACATAACGTTATACGTTATATCGTAATGCTACGTAATGTTATACGTTATATCGTTATGCTGCATAACGTTATACGTTATAACGTATTACCATATAACGTTATACGTTATATCGTAATGCTACATAACGTTATACGTTATAACGTATTACCATATAACGTTATACGTTATATCGTAATGCTACATAACGTTATACGTTATATCGTTATGCTACATAACGTTGTACGTTATGACGTATTACCATATAACGTTATACGTTATATCGTAATGCTACATAACGTTATACGTTATATCGTTATGATACATAACGTTATACGTTATAACGTAATACTATATAACGTTATACGTTATATCGTCATGCTACATAACGTTATACGTTATATCGTAATGCTACATAACGTTATACGTTATATCGTAATGCTACATAACGTTATACGTTATATCGTAATGCTACATAACGTTATACGATATAACGTATTACCATATAACGTTATACGTTATATCGTAATGCTACATAACGTTATACGTTATATCGTTATGATACATAACGTTATACGTTATAACGTAATACTATATAACGTTATACGATATATCGTAATGCTACATAACGTTATACGTTATATCGTAATTCTACATAACGTTATACGTTATATCGTAATGCTACATAACGCTATACGTTATATCGTAATGCTACATAACGTTATACGATATAACGTATTAGCATATAACGTTATACGTTATATCGTTATGCTACATAATGTTATACGTTATATCGTAATGCTACATAACGTTATACGTTATAACGTATTACCATATAACGTTATACGTTATGTCGTAATGCTACATAACGTTATACGCTATATCGTAATGCTACATAACGTTATACGTTATATCGTAATGCTACATAACGATATACATTATATCGTAATACTACATAACGTTACACGTTATATAGTAATGCTACATAACGTTATACGTTATATCGTAATGCTACATAACGTTACACGTTATATCGTAATGCTACATAACGTTATACGTTATATCGTAATGCTACATAACGTTATACGTTATATCGTTATGCTACATAACGTTATACGTTATAACGTATTACCATATAACGTTATACGTTATATCGTAATGCTACATAACGTTATACGTTATATTGTAATGCTACATAATGTTATACGTTATATCGTAATGCTGCATAACGTTATACGTTATATCATAACGCTACATAACGTTATACGTTATAACGTAATGCTACATAACGTTATACGTTATAACGTAATGCAACATAACGTTATACGTTATAAAGTATTACCATATTACGTTATACGTTACATCGTAATGCTACATAACGTTATACGTTAAATCGTTATGCTACATAACGTTATACGTTATATCGTAATGCTACATAACGTTACACGTTATATCGTAATGCTACATAACGTTGTACGTTATAACGTATTACCATATTACGTTATACGTTACATCGTAATGCTATATAACGTTATACGTTATATCGTAATGCTACATAACGTCATACGATATAACGTATTACCATATAACGTTATACGTTATGTCGTAATGCTACATAACGTTATACGCTATATCGTAATGCTACATAACGTTATACGTTATATCGTAATGCTACATAACGATATACATTATATCGTAATACTACATAACGTTACACGTTATATAGTAATGCTACATAACGTTATACGTTATATCGTAATGCTACATAACGTTACACGTTATATCGTAATGCTACATAACGTTATACGTTATATCGTAATGCTACATAACGTTATACGTTATATCGTTATGCTACATAACGTTATACGTTATAACGTATTACCATATAACGTTATACGTTATATCGTAATGCTACATAACGTTATACGTTATATTGTAATGCTACATAATGTTATACGTTATATCGTAATGCTGCATAACGTTATACGTTATATCATAACGCTACATAACGTTATACGTTATAACGTAATGCTACATAACGTTATACGTTATAACGTAATGCAGCATAACGTTATACGTTATAACGTATTACCATATTACGTTATACGTTACATCGTAATGCTACATAACGTTATACGTTAAATCGTTATGCTACATAACGTTATACGTTATATCGTAATGCTACATAACGTTACACGTTATATCGTAATGCTACATAACGTTGTACGTTATAACGTATTACCATATTACGTTATACGTTACATCGTAATGCTATATAACGTTATACGTTATATCGTAATGCTACATAACGTCATACGATATATCGTAATGCTATATAACGTTATACGTTATATCGTAATGCTACATAACGTCATACGTTATATCGTTATGCTACATAACGTTATAAAATATATCGTAATGCTATATAACGTTATACGTTATATCGTAATGCTACATAACGTTGTACGTTATAACGTATTACCATATAACGTTATACGTTATATCGTAATGCTACATAACGTTATACGTTATATCGTAATGCTACATAACGTTATACGTTATATCGTTATGATACATAACGTTATACGTTATAACGTAATACTATATAACGTTATACGTTATATCGTAATGCTACATAACGTTATACGTTATATCGTAATGCTACATAACGTTATACGTTATATCGTAATGCTACATAACGTTATACGTTATATCGTAATGCTACATAACGTTATACGATATAACGTATTACCATATAACGTTATACGTTATATCGTAATGCTACATAACGTTATACGTTATATCGTTATGATACATAACGTTATACGTTATAACGTAATACTATATAACGTTATACGTTATATCGTAATGCTACATAACGTTATACGTTATATCGTAATGCTACATAACGTTATACGATATAACGTATTACCATATAACGTTATACGTTATATCGTAATGCTACATAACGTTATACGTTATATCGTTATGCTACATAACGTTATACGTTATATCGTAATGCTACATAACGTTATACGTTATATCGTAATGCTACATAATGTTATACGTTATATCGTTATGCTACATAACGTTATACGTTATAACGTATTACCATATAACGTTATACGTTATATCGTAATGCTACATAACGTTATACGTTATAACGTATTACCATATAACGTTATACGTTATATCGTAATGCTACATAACGTTATACGTTATATCGTTATGCTACATAACGTTGTACGTTATAACGTATTACCATATAACGTTATACGTTATATCGTAATGCTACATAACGTTATACGTTATATCGTAATGCTACATAACGTTATACGTTATATCGTTATGATACATAACGTTATACGTTATAAAGTAATACTATATAACGTTATACGTTATATCGTAATGCTACATAACGTTATACGTTATATCGTAATGCTACATAACGTTATACGTTATATCGTAATGCTACATAACGTTATACGTTATATCGTAATGCTACATAACGTTATACGATATAACGTATTACCATATAACGTTTTACGTTATATCGTAATGCTACATAACGTTATACGTTATATCGTTATGATACATAACGTTATTCGTTATAACGTAATACTATATAACGTTATACGTTATATCGTAATGCTACATAACGTTATATGTTATATCGTAATGCTACATAACGTTATACGATATAACGTATGACCATATAACGTTATACGTTATATCGTAATGCTACATAACGTTATACGTTATATCGTTATGATACATAACGTTATACGTTATAACGTAATACTATATAACGTTATACGATATATCGTAATGCTACATAACGTTATACGTTATATCGTAATTCTACATAACGTTATACGTTATATCGTAATGCTACATAACGCTATACGTTATATCGTAATGCTACATAACGTTATACGATATAACGTATTAGCATATAACGTTATACGTTATATCGTTATGCTACATAATGTTATACGTTATATCGTAATGCTACATAACGTTATACGTTATATCGTAATGCTACATAACGTTATACGTTATATCGTAATGCTACATAACGTTATACGTTATAACGAATTACCATATAACGTTATACGTTATATCGTAATGCTACATAACGTTATACGTTAAATCGTTATGCTACATAACGTTATACGTTATAACGTATTACCATATAACGTTATACGTTATATCGTAATGCTACATAACGTTATACGTTATAACGTATTACCATATAACGTTGTACGTTATATCGTAATGCTACATAACGTTATACGTTATATCGTTATGCCACATAACGTTATACGTTATAACGTATTACCATATATCGTTATACGTTATATCGGAATGCTACATAACGTTATACGTTATAACGTATTACCATATAACGTTATACGTTATATCGTAATGCTACATAACGTTATACGTTAAATCGTTATGCTACATAACGTTATATGTTATAACGTAATACTATATAACGTTATACGTTATATCGTAATGCTACATAACGTTACACGTTATATCGTAATGCTACATAACGTTATACGTTATATCGTAATGCTACGTAACATTATACGTTATATCATAATGCTACATAACGGTATACGTTATATCGTAATGCTACATAACGTTATACGTTATATTGTAATGCTTTATATCGATATACGTTATCTCGTAATGCTGCATAACGTTATACGTTATATCGTAATGCTACATAATGTTATACGTTATATCGTAATGCTGCATAACGTTATACGTTATATCATAACGCTACATAACGATATACGTTATAACGTAATGCTACATAACGTTATACGTTATAACGTAATGCAACATAACGTTATACGTTATAACGTATTACCATATTACGTTATACGTTACATCGTAATGCTACATAACGTTATAAGTTATATCGTTATGATACATAACGTTATACGTTATAACGTATTACCATATAACGTTATACGTTATATCGTAATGCTACATAACGTTATACGTTATATCGTTATGATACATAACGTTATACGTTATAACGTAATACTATATAACGTTATACGTTATATCGTAATGCTACATAACGTTATACGTTATATCGTAATGCTACATAACGTTATACGTTATATCGTAATGCTACATAACGTTATACGTTATATCGTAATGCTACATAACGTTATACGCTATATCGTAATGCTACATAACGTTATACGTTATATTGTAATGCTACATAACGTTATACGTTATAACGTCATACTATATAACGTTATACGTTATATCGTAATGCTACATAACGTTATTCGATATATCGTAATGCTACATAACGTTATACGTTATATCGTAATTCTACATAACGTTATACGTTATATCGTAATGCAACATAACGTTATACTTTATATCGTAATGCTACTTAACGTTATACGATATAACGAATTAGCATATAACGTTATACGTTATATCGTTATGCTACATAATGTTATACGTTATATCGTAATGCTACATAACGTTATACGTTATAACGTATTACCATATAACGTTATACGTTATATCGTAATGCTACATAACGTTATACGTTATATCGTTATGCTTCATAACGTTATACGTTATAACGTATTACCATATAACGTTATACGTTATATCGTAATGCTACATAACGTTATACGTTATATCGTAATGCTACATAACGTTATACGTTATATCGTTATGCTACATAACGTTGTACGTTATAACGTATTACCATATAACGTTATACGTTATATCGTAATGCTACATAACGTTATACGTTATATCGTTATGCTTCATAACGTTATACGTTATAACGTAATACTATATAACGTTATACGTTATATCGTAATGCTACATAACGTTATACGTTATATCGTAATGCTACATAACGTTATACGTTATATCGTAATGCTACATAACGTTATACGTTATATCGTAATGCTACATAACGTTATACGTTATATCGTTATGATACATAACGTTATACGTTATAACGTAATACTATATAACGTTATACGATATATCGTAATGCTACATAACGTTATACGTTATATCGTAATTCTACATAACGTTATACGTTATATCGTAATGCTACATAACGCTATACGTTATATCGTAATGCTACATAACGTTATACGATATAACGTATTAGCATATAACGTTATACGTTATATCGTTATGCTACATAATGTTATACGTTATATCGTAATGCTACATAACGTTATACGTTATAACGTATTACCATATAACGTTATACGTTAAGTCGTAATGCTACATAACGTTATACGCTATATCGTAATGCTACATAACGTTATACGTTATATCGTAATGCTACATAACGATATACATTATATCGTAATACTACATAACGTTACACGTTATATAGTAGTGCTACATAACGTTATACGTTATATCGTAATGCTACATAACGTTAGCCGTTATATTGTAATGCTACATAACGTTATACGATATAACGTATTAGCATATAACGTTATACGTTATATCGTAATGCTACATAACGTTACACGTTATATCGTAATGCTACATAACGTTATACGATATATCGTAATGCTACATAACGTTATACGTTATAACGAAATACTATATAACGTTATACGTTATATCGTAATGCTACATAACGTTATACGTTATATCGTAATGCTACATAACGTTATACGTTATATCGTAATGCTACATAACGTTATACGTTATATCGTAATGCTACATAACGTTATACGTTATATCGTAATGCTACATAACGTTATACGCTATATCGTAATGCTACATACCGTCATACGTTATATCGTAATGCTACATAACGTTATACGTTATAACGTCATACTATATAACGTTATACGTTATATCAAAATGCTACATAACGTTATACGCTATATCGTAGTGCTACATAACATTATACGTTATAACGTATTACCATATAACGTTATACGTTATATCGTAATGCTACATAACGTTATACGTTATATCGTTATGCTACATAACGTTATACGTTATAACGTATTACCATATAACGTTATACGTTATATCGTAATGCTACATAACGTTATACGTTATATCGTAATGCTACATAACGTTATACGTTAAATCGTTATGCTACATAACGTTATATGTTATAACGTTATACTATATAACGTTATACGTTATATCGTAATGCTACATAACGTTACACGTTATATCGTAATGCTACATAACGTTATACGTTATATCGTAATGCTACATAATGTTATACGTTATATCGTAATGCTGCATAACGTTATACGTTATATCGTAATGCTACATAACGTTATACGTTATATCGTAATGCTACGTAACATTATACGTTATATCATAATGCTACATAACGTTACACGTTATATCGTAATGCTACATAACGTTACACGTTACATCGTAATGCTACATAACGTTATAAAATATATCGTAATGCTATATAACGTTACACGTTATATCGAAATGCTACATAACGTTATACGTTATATCGTTATGCTACATAATGTTATACGTTATATCGTTATGCTACATAACGTTATACGTTATAACGTATTACCATATAACGTTATACGTTATATCGTAATGCTACATAACGTTATACGTTATAACGTATTACCATATAACGTTATACGTTATATCGTAATGCTACATAACGTTATACGTTATATCGTTATGCTACATAACGTTGTACGTTATAACGTATTACCATATAACGTTATACGTTATATCGTAATGCTACATCAACGTTATACGTTATATCGTAATGCTACATAACGTTATACGTTATATCGTTATGATACATAACGTTATACGTTATAAAGTAATACTATATAACGTTATACGTTATATCGTAATGCTACATAACGTTATACGTTATATCGTAATGCTACATAACGTTATACGTTATATCGTAATGCTACATAACGTTATACGTTATATCGTAATGCTACATAACGTTATACGATATAACGTATTACCATATAACGTTATACGTTATATCGTAATGCTACATAACGTTATACGTTATATCGTTATGATACATAACGTTATTCGTTATAACGTAATACTATATAACGTTATACGTTATATCGTAATGCTACATAACGTTATATGTTATATCGTAATGCTACATAACGTTATACGATATAACGTATGACCATATAACGTTATACGTTATATCGTAATGCTACATAACGTTATACGTTATATCGTTATGATACATAACGTTATTCGTTATAACGTAATACTATATAACGTTATACGTTATATCGTAATGCTACATAACGTTATATGTTATATCGTAATGCTACATAACGTTATACGTTATATCGTAATTCTACATAACGTTATACGTTATATCGTAATGCTACATAACGCTATACGTTATATCGTAATGCTACATAACGTTATACGATATAACGTATTAGCATATAACGTTATACGTTATATCGTTATGCTACATAATGTTATACGTTATATCGTAATGCTACATAACGTTATACGTTATATCGTAATGCTACATAATGTTATACGTTATATCGTAATGCTACATAACGTTATACGTTATAACGTATTACCATATAACGTTATACGTTATATCGTAATGCTACATAACGTTATACGTTAAATCTTTATGCTACATAACGTTATACGTTATAACGTATTACCATATAACGTTATACGTTATATCGTAATGCTACATAACGTTATACGTTATAACGTATTACCATATAACGTTATACGTTATATCGTAATGCTACATAACGTTATACGTTATATCGTTATGCCACATAACGTTATACGTTATAACGTATTACCATATAACGTTATACGTTATATCGGAATGCTACATAACGTTATACGTTATAACGTATTACCATATAACGTTATACGTTATATCGTAATGCTACATAACGTTATACGTTAAATCGTTATGCTACATAACGTTATATGTTATAACGTAATACTATATAACGTTATACGTTATATCGTAATGCTACATAACGTTACACGTTATATCGTAATGCTACATAACGTTATACGTTATATCGTAATGCTACGTAACATTATACGTTATATCATAATGCTACGTAACATTATACGTTATATCATAATGCTACATAACGTTACACGTTATATCGTAATGCTACATAACGTTACACGTTACATCGTAATGCTACATAACGTTATAAAATATATCGTAATGCTATATAACGTTACACGTTATATCGAAATGCTACATAACGTTATACGTTATATCGTTATGCTACATAATGTTATACGTTATATCGTTATGCTACATAACGTTATACGTTATAACGTATTACCATATAACGTTATACGTTATATCGTAATGCTACATAACGTTATACGTTATAACGTATTACCATATAACGTTATACGTTATATCGTAATGCTACATAACGTTATACGTTATATCGTTATGCTACATAACGTTGTACGTTATAACGTATTACCATATAACGTTATACGTTATATCGTAATGCTACATCAACGTTATACGTTATATCGTAATGCTACATAACGTTATACGTTATATCGTTATGATACATAACGTTATACGTTATAAAGTAATACTATATAACGTTATACGTTATATCGTAATGCTACATAACGTTATACGTTATATCGTAATGCTACATAACGTTATACGTTATATCGTAATGCTACATAACGTTATACGTTATATCGTAATGCTACATAACGTTATACGATATAACGTATTACCATATAACGTTATACGTTATATCGTAATGCTACATAACGTTATACGTTATATCGTTATGATACATAACGTTATTCGTTATAACGTAATACTATATAACGTTATACGTTATATCGTAATGCTACATAACGTTATATGTTATATCGTAATGCTACATAACGTTATACGATATAACGTATGACCATATAACGTTATACGTTATATCGTAATGCTACATAACGTTATACGTTATATCGTTATGATACATAACGTTATTCGTTATAACGTAATACTATATAACGTTATACGTTATATCGTAATGCTACATAACGTTATATGTTATATCGTAATGCTACATAACGTTATACGTTATATCGTAATTCTACATAACGTTATACGTTATATCGTAATGCTACATAACGCTATACGTTATATCGTAATGCTACATAACGTTATACGATATAACGTATTAGCATATAACGTTATACGTTATATCGTTATGCTACATAATGTTATACGTTATATCGTAATGCTACATAACGTTATACGTTATATCGTAATGCTACATAATGTTATACGTTATATCGTAATGCTACATAACGTTATACGTTATAACGTATTACCATATAACGTTATACGTTATATCGTAATGCTACATAACGTTATACGTTAAATCTTTATGCTACATAACGTTATACGTTATAACGTATTACCATATAACGTTATACGTTATATCGTAATGCTACATAACGTTATACGTTATAACGTATTACCATATAACGTTATACGTTATATCGTAATGCTACATAACGTTATACGTTATATCGTTATGCCACATAACGTTATACGTTATAACGTATTACCATATAACGTTATACGTTATATCGGAATGCTACATAACGTTATACGTTATAACGTATTACCATATAACGTTATACGTTATATCGTAATGCTACATAACGTTATACGTTAAATCGTTATGCTACATAACGTTATATGTTATAACGTAATACTATATAACGTTATACGTTATATCGTAATGCTACATAACGTTACACGTTATATCGTAATGCTACATAACGTTATACGTTATATCGTAATGCTACGTAACATTATACGTTATATCATAATGCTACATAACGGTATACGTTATATCGTAATGCTACATAACGTTATACGTTATATTGTAATGCTTTATATCGATATACGTTATCTCGTAATGCTGCATAACGTTATACGTTATATCGTAATGCTACATAATGTTATACGTTATATCGTAATGCTGCATAACGTTATACGTTATATCATAACGCTACATAACGTTATACGTTATAACGTAATGCTACATAACGTTATACGTTATAACGTAATGCAACATAACGTTATACGTTATAACGTATTACCATATTACGTTATACGTTACATCGTAATGCTACATAACGTTATAAGTTATATCGTTATGATACATAACGTTATACGTTATAACGTATTACCATATAACGTTATACGTTATATCGTAATGCTACATAACGTTATACGTTATATCGTTATGATACATAACGTTATACGTTATAACGTAATACTATATAACGTTATACGTTATATCGTAATGCTACATAACGTTATACGTTATATCGTAATGCTACATAACGTTATACGTTATATCGTAATGCTACATAACGTTATACGTTATATCGTAATGCTACATAACGTTATACGCTATATCGTAATGCTACATAACGTTATACGTTATATTGTAATGCTACATAACGTTATACGTTATAACGTCATACTATATAACGTTATACGTTATATCGTAATGCTACATAACGTTATACGATATATCGTAATGCTACATAACGTTATACGTTATATCGTAATTCTACATAACGTTATACGTTATATCGTAATGCAACATAACGTTATACTTTATATCGTAATGCTACATAACGTTGTGCGTTATAACGTATTACCATATAACGTTATACGTTATATCGTAATGCTACATAACGTTATACGTTATATCGTAATGCTACATAACGTTACACGTTATATCGTAATGCTACATAACGTTACACGTTATATCGTAATGCTACATAACGTTATACGATATATCGTAATGCTATATAACGTTATACGTTATATCGTAATGCTACATAACGTCATACGTTATATCGTTATGCTACATAACGTTATACGTTATATCGTAATGCTACATAACGTTATACGTTATATCGTAATGCTACATAATGTTATACGTTATATCGTTATGCTATATAACGTTATACGTTATATCGTAATGCTACATAACGTCATACGTTATATCGTTATGCTACATAACGTTATACGTTATATCGTAATGCTACATAACGTTATACGTTATATCGTAATGCTACATAATGTTATACGTTATATCGTTATGCTGCATAACTTTATACGTTATAACGTATTACCATATAACGTTATACGTTATATCGTAATGCTACATAACGTTATACGTTATAACGTATTACCATATAACGTTATACGTTATATCGTAATGCTACATAACGTTATACGTTATATCGTTATGCTACATAACGTTGTACGTTATAACGTATTACCATATAACGTTATACGTTATATCGTAATGCTACATAACGTTATACGTTATATCGTTATGATACATAACGTTATACGTTATAACGTAATACTATATAACGTTATACGTTATATCGTCATGCTACATAACGTTATACGTTATATCGTAATGCTACATAACGTTATACGTTATATCGTAATGCTACATAACGTTATACGTTATATCGTAATGCTACATAACGTTATACGTTATATCGTTATGATACATAACGTTATACGTTATAACGTAATACTATATAACGTTATACGTTATATCGTAATGCTACATAACGCTATACGTTATATCGTAATGCTACATAACGTTATACGATATAACGTATTAGCATATAACGTTATACGTTATATCGTTATGCTACATAATGTTATACGTTATATCGTAATGCTGTATAACGTTATACGTTATAACGTATTACCATATAACGTTATACGTTAAGTCGTAATGCTACATAACGTTATACGCTATATCGTAATGCTACATAACGTTATACGTTATACCGTAATGCTACATAACGATATACATTATATCGTAATACTACATAACGTTACACGTTATATAGTAATGCTACATAACGTTATACGTTATATCGTAATGCTACATAACGTTACACGTTATATCGTAATGCTACATAACGTTATACGATATATCGTAATGCTACATAACGTTATACGTTATAACGTAATACTATATAACGTTATACGTTATATCGTAATGCTACATAACGATATACGTTATATCGTAATGCTACATAACGTTATACGTTATATCGTAATGCTACATAACGTTATACGTTATATCGTAATGCTACATAACGTTATACGTTATATCGTAATGCTACATAACGTTATACGCTATATCGTAATGCTACATACCGTCATACGTTATATCGTAATGCTACATAACGTTATACGTTATAACGTCATACTATATAACGTTATACGTTATATCAAAATGCTACATAACGTTATACGCTATATCGTAGTGCTACATAACATTATACGTTATAACGTATTACCATATAACGTTATACGTTATATCGTAATGCTACATAACGTTATACGTTATATCGTTATGCTACATAACGTTATACGTTATAACGTATTACCATATAACGTTATACGTTATATCGTAATGCTACATAACGTTATACGTTATATCGTAAAGCTACATAACTTTATACGCTATATCGTAGTGCTACATAACGTTATACGTTATATCGTTATGCTACATAACGTTATACGATATAACGTATTACCATCTAACGTTATACGTTATATCGTAATGCTACATAACGTTATACGTTATAACGTATTACCATATAACGTTATACGTTATATCGTAATGCTACATAACGTTATACGTTATATCGTAATGCTACATAACGTTATACGTTATAACGTATTACCATATAACGTTATACGTTATATCGTAATGCTACATAACGTTATACGTTATATCGTTATGCTACATAACGTTATACGTTATAACGTATTACCATATAACGTTATACGTTATATCGTAATGCTACATAACGTCATACGTTATATCGTTATGCTACATAACGTTATACGTTATATCGTAATGCTACATAACGTTACACGTTATATCGTAATGCTACATAACGTTACACGTTATATCGTAATGCTACATAACGTTATACGATATATCGTAATGCTATATAACGTTATACGTTATATCGTAATGCTACATAACGTCATACGTTATATCGTTATGCTACATAACGTTATACGTTATATCGTAATGCTACATAACGTTATACGTTATATCGTAATGCTACATAATGTTATACGTTATATCGTTATGCTATATAACGTTATACGTTATATCGTAATGCTACATAACGTCATACGTTATATCGTTATGCTACATAACGTTATACGTTATATCGTAATGCTACATAACGTTATACGTTATATCGTAATGCTACATAATGTTATACGTTATATCGTTATGCTGCATAACGTTATACGTTATATCGTAATGCTACATAACGTTATACGTTATAACGTATTACCATATAACGTTATACGTTATATCGTAATGCTACATAACGTTATACGTTATATCGTTATGCTACATAACGTTGTACGTTATAACGTATTACCATATAACGTTATACGTTATATCGTAATGCTACATAACGTTATACGTTATATCGTTATGATACATAACGTTATACGTTATAACGTAATACTATATAACGTTATACGTTATATCGTCATGCTACATAACGTTATACGTTATATCGTAGAGCTACATAACGTTATACGTTATATCGTAATGCTACATAACGTTATACGTTATATCGTAATGCTACATAACGTTATACGATATAACGTATTACCATATAACGTTATACGTTATATCGTAATGCTACATAACGTTATACGTTATATCGTTATGATACATAACGTTATACGTTATAACGTAATACTATATAACGTTATACGATATATGGTAATGCTACATAACGTTATACGTTATATCGTAATTCTACATAACGTTATACGTTATATCGTAATGCTACATAACGCTATACGTTATATCGTAATGCTACATAACGTTATACGATATAACGTATTAGCATATAACGTTATACGTTATATCGTTATGCTACATAATGTTATACGTTATATCGTAATGCTACATAACGTTATACGTTATAGCGTATTACAATATAACGTTATACGTTATGTCGTAATGCTACATAACGTTATACGCTATATCGTAATGCTACATAACGTTATACGTTATATCGTAATGCTACATAACGATATACATTATATCGTAATACTACACAACGTTACACGTTATATAGTAATGCTACATAACGTTATACGTTATATCGTAATGCTACATAACATTAGCCGTTATATTGTAATGCTACATAACGTTATACGATATAACGTATTAGCATATAACGTTATACGTTATATCGTAATGCTACATAACGTTACACGTTATATCGTAATGCTACATAACGTTATACGATATATCGTAATGCTACATAACGTTATACGTTATAACGTAATACTATATAACGTTATACGTTATATCGTAATGCTACATAACGTTATACGTTATATCGTAATGCTACATAACGTTATACGTTATATCGTAATGCTACATAACGTTATACGTTATATCGTAATGCTACATAACGTTATACGTTATATCGTAATGCTACATAACGTTATACGCTATATCGTAATGCTACATACCGTCATACGTTATATCGTAATGCTACATAACGGTATACGTTATAACGTCATACTATATAACGTTATACGTTATATCAAAATGCTACATAACGTTATACGCTATATCGTAGTGCTACATAACATTATACGTTATAACGTATTACCATATAACGTTATACGTTATATCGTAATGCTACATAACGTTATACGTTATATCGTTATGCTACATAACGTTATACGTTATAACGTATTACCATATAACGTTATACGTTATATCGTAATGCTACATAACGTTATACGTTATATCGTAAAGCTACATAACGTTATACGCTATATCGTAGTGCTACATAACGTTATACGTTATAACGTATTACCATATAACGTTATACGTTATATCGTAATGCTACATAACGTTATACGTTATATCGTTATGCTACATAACGTTATACGTTATAACGTATTACCATATAACGTTATACGTTATATTGTAATGCTACATAACGTTATACGTTATATCGTTATGCTACATAACGTTATACGTTATAACGTATTACCATATAACGTTATACGTTATATTGTAATGCTACATAACGTTATACGTTATATCGTAATGCTACATAACGTTATACGTTATATCGTAATGCTACATAACGTTATACGTTATAACGTATTACCATATAACGTTATACGTTATATCGTAATGCTACATAACGTTATACGTTATATCGTTATGCTACATAACGTTATACGTTATAACGTATTACCATATAACGTTATACGTTATATCGTAATGCTACATAACGTTATACGTTATAACGTATTACCATATAACGTTATACGTTATATCGTAATGCTACATAACGTTATACGTTATATCGTTATGCTACATAACGTTATACGTTATAACGTATTACCATATAACGTTATACGTTATATGGTAATGCTACATAACGTTATACGTTCTATCGTTATGCTACATAACGTTATACGTTATAACGTAATACGATATAACGTTATACGTTATATCGTAATGCTACATAACGTTATACGTTATATCGTAATGCTACATAACGTTATACGTTATATCGTAATGCTACATAACGTTATACGTTATATCGTAATGCTACATAACGTTATATGTTATATCGTAATGCTACATAACGTTATACGTTATATCGTAATGCTACATAACGTTATACGATATATCGTAATGCTACATAACGTTATACGTTATATCGTAATGCTACGTAACGTTATACGTTATATCATAATGCTACATAACGTTATGCGTTATATCGTAATGCTACATAATGTTATACGTTATATCGTAATGCTTCATATCGTTATACGTTATCTCGTAATACTACATAACGTTATACGTTATATCGTAATGCTACATAACGTTATACGTTATATCGTTATGCTACATAACGTTATACGTCATATCGTAATGCTACATAACGTTATACGTTATATCGTAATGCTACATAACGTTATACGTTATATCGTTATGCTACATAACGTTATACGTTATAACGTATTACCATATAACGTTATACGTTATATCGTAATGCTACATAACGTTATACGTTATATCGTAATGCTACATAACGTTATACGTTATATCGTAATGCTACATAACGTTATACGTTAAACGTATTACCATATAACATTATACGTTATATCGTAATGCTACATAACGTTATACGTTATATCGTTATGCTACATAACGTTATACGTTATAACGTATTACCATATAACGTTATACGTTATATCGTAATGCTACATAACGTTATACGTTATAACGTATTACCATATAACGTTATACGTTATATCGTAATGCTACATAACGTTATACGTTATATCGTAATGCTACATAACGTTATAAGTTATATCGTTATGCTACATAACGTTATACGTTATAACGTATTACCATATAACGTTATACGTTATATCGTAATGCTACATAACGTTACACGTTATATCGTAATGCTACATAACGTTATACGATATATCGTAATGCTACATAACGTTATACGTTATATCTTAATGCTATATAACGTTATAGGTTATATCGTTATGCTACATAACGTTATACGTTATATCGTAGTGCTACATAACGTTATACGTTATATCGTAATGCTACATAACGTTATATGTTATATCGTAATGCTACATAACGTTATACGTTATATCGTAATGCTACATAACGTTATACGATATATCGTAATGCTACATAACGTTATAAGTTATATCGTAATGCTACGTAACGTTATACGTTATATCATAATGCTACATAACGTTATGCGTTATATCGTAATGCTACATAATGTTATATGTTATATCGTAATACTTCAAATCGTTATACGTTATCTCGTAATACTACATAACGTTATACGTTATATCGTAATGCTACATAACGTTATACGATATATCGTAATGCTACATAACGTTATACGTTATACGTTATAACGTCATACTATATAACGTTATACGTTATATCTTAATGCTTCATGACGTTATACGATATATCGTAATGCTACATAACGTTATACGTTATATCGTAATTCTACATAACGTTATACGTTATATCGTAATGCTACATAGCGTTATACGATATAACGTATAAGTATATAACGTTATACCTTATATCGTTATGCTACATAACGTTATACGTTATAACGTAATACGATATAACGTTATACGTTATATCGTAATGCTACATAACGTTACACGTTATATCGTAATGCTACATAACGTTATACGATATATCGTAATGCTACATAACGTTATACGTTATATCTTAATGCTATATAACGTTATAGGTTATATCGTTATGCTACATAACGTTATACGTTATATCGTAGTGCTACATAACGTTATACGTTATATCGTAATGCTACATAACGTTATACGTTATATCGTTATGCTACATAACGTTATACGTTATAACGTAATACCATATAACGTTATACGTTAAATCGTAATGCTACATAACGTTATACGTTATAACGTATTACCATATAACGTTATACGTTATGTCGTAATGCTACATAACGTTATACGTTATATCGATATGCTAGATAACGTTATACGTTATAACGTATTACCCTATAACGTTATACGTTATAACGTATTACCATATAACGTTATACGTTATATCGTAATGCTACATAACGTTATACGTTATATCGTAATGCTACATAACGTTGTACGTTATAACGTCATACTCTATAACGTTATACGTTATATCGTAATGCTACATAACGTTATACGATATATCGTAATGCTACATAACGTTATACGTTATATCGTAATTCTACATAACGTTATACGTTATATCGTAATGCTACATAACGTTATACGTTATATCGTAATGCTACATAACGTTATACGATATAACGTATTAGCATATAACGTTGTACGTTATATCGTTATGCTACATAATGTTATACGTTATATCGTAATGCTACATAACGTTACACGTTATATCGTAATGCTACATAACGTTATACGTTCTATCGTTATGCTACATAACGTTATACGTTATATCGTAATGCTACATAACGTTATACGTTATATCGTAATGCTACATAACGTTATACGTTATATCGTAATGCTACATAACGTTATACGTTATATCGTAATGCTACATAACGTTATACGTTATATCGTAATGCTACATAACGTTATACGTTATATCGTAATGCTACATAACGTTATACGTTATATCGTAATGCTGCATAACGTTATACGTTATATCGTAATGCTACATAACGTTATACGTTAAAACGTATTACCATTATACGTTATACGTTATATCGTAATGCTACATAACGTTATACGTTATATCGTAATGCTACATAACGTTATACGTTATATCGTAATGCTACATAACGTTATACGTTATAACGTATTACCATAATACGTTATACGTTATATCGTAATGATACATAACGTTATACGTTATATCGTAAAGCTACATAACGTTATACGTTATATCGTAATGCTACACAACGTTATACGTTATATCGTAATGCTACATAACGTTATACGTTATATCGTAATGCTACATAACGTTATACGTTATAACGTATTACCATAATACGTTATACGTTATATCGTAATGCTACATAACGTTATACGTTATATCGTAATGCTACATAACGTTATACGTTATATCGTTATGCTACATAACGTTATACGTTATAACGTATTACCATATAACGTTATACGTTATATCGTAATGCTACATAACGTTATACGTTATATCGTAATGCTACATAACGTTATACGTTATATCGTAATGCTACATAACGTTATACGTTATAACGTATCACCATATAACGTTATACGTTATATCGTAATGCTACATAACGTTATACGTTATATCGTTATGCTACATAACGTTATACGTTATAACGTATTACCATATAACGTTATACGATATATAGTAATGCTACATAACGTTATACGTTATAACGTATTACCATATAACGTTATACGTTATATCGTAATGCTACATAATGTTATACGTTATATCGTAATGCTTCATATCGTTATACGTTATCTCGTAATACTACATAACGTTGTACGTTATATCGTAATGCTACATAACGTTATACGATATATCGTAATGCTACATAACGTTATACGTTATATCGTAATGCTACATAACGTTATACGCTATATCGTAATGCTACATAACGTTATACGATATATCGTAATGCTACATAACGTTATACGTTATAACGTCATACTATATAACGTTATACGTTATATCTTAATGCTACATAACGTTATACGATATATCGTAATGCTACATAACGTTATACGTTATATCGTAATTCTACATAACGTTATACGTTATATCGTAATGCTACATAACGTTATACGTTATATCGTAATGCTACATAACGTTATACGATATAACGTATTAGTATATAACGTTATACGTTATATCGTTATGCTACATAATGTTATACGTTATATCGTAATGCTACATAACGTTACACGTTATATCGTAATGCTACATAACGTTACACGTTATATCGTAATGCTACATAACGTTATACGATATATCGTAATGCTACATAACGTTATACGTTATATCTTAAAGCTATATAACGTTATAGGATATATCGTTATGCTACATAACGTTATACGTTATATCGTAGTGCTACATAACGTTATACGTTATATCGTAATGCTACATAACGTTATACGTTATATCGTTATGCTACATAACGTTATACGTTATAACGTATTACCATATAACGTTATACGTTAAATCGTAATGCTACATAACGTTATACGTTATAACGTATTACCATATAACGTTATACGTTATGTCGTAATGCTACATAACGTTATACGTTATATCGATATGCTAGATAACGTTATACGTTATATCGTAATGCTACATAAAGTTATACGTTATATCGTAATGCTGCATAACGTTATGCGTTATATCGTAATGCTACATAACGTTATACGTTATAACGTAATGCTACATAACGTTATACGTTATATCGTAATGCTACATAACGTTGTACGTTATAACGTCATACTCTATAACGTTATACGTTATATCGTAATGCTACATAACGTTATACGATATATCGTAATGCTACATAACGTTATACGTTATATCGTAATTCTACATAACGTTATACGTTATATCGTAATGCTACATAACGTTATACGTTATATCGTAATGCTACATAACGTTATACGATATAACGTATTAGCATATAACGTTATACGTTATATCGTTATGCTACATAATGTTATACGTTATATCGTAATACTACATAACGTTACACGTTATATCGTAATGCTACATAACGTTACACGTTATATCGTAATGCTACATAACGTTATAGGTTATATCGATATGCTACATAACGTTATACGTTATATCGTAATGCTACATAACGTTATACGTTATATCGTAATGCTACATAATGTTATACGTTATATCGTTATGCTACATAACGTTATACGTTATAACGTATTACCATATAACGTTATACGTTAAATCGTAATGCTACATAACGTTATACGTTATAACGTATTACCATATAACGTTATACCTTATGTCGTAATGCTACATAACGTTATACGTTATATCGTAATGCTACATAACGTTATACGATATATCGTAATGCTACATAACGTTATACGTTATATCGTAATTCTACATAACGTTATACGTTATATCGTAATGCTACATAACGTTATACGTTATATCGTAATGCTACATAACGTTATACGATATAACGTATTAGCATATAACGTTATACGTTATATCGTTATGCTACATAATGTTATACGTTATATCGTAATACTACATAACGTTACACGTTATATCGTAATGCTACATAACGTTACACGTTATATCGTAATGCTACATAACGTTATAGGTTATATCGATATGCTACATAACGTTATACGTTATATCGTAATGCTATATAACGTTATACGTTATATCGTAATGCTACATAATGTTATACGTTATATCGTTATGCTACATAACGTTATACGTTATAACGTATTACCATATAACGTTATACGTTAAATCGTAATGCTACATAACGTTATACGTTATAACGTATTACCATATAACGTTATACCTTATGTCGTAATGCTACATAACGTTATACGTTATATCGTTATGCTACATAACGTTATACGTTATAACGTATTACCCTATAACGTTATACGTTATATCATAATGCTACATAACGTTATACGTTATATGGTTATGCTACATAACGTTATACGTTATATCGTTATGCTACATAACGTTATACGTTATAACGTATTACCATATAACGTTATACGTTATATCGTAATGCTACATAACGTTATACGTTATAACGTATTACCATATAACGTTATACGTTATATCGTAATGCTACATAACGTTATACGTAATATCGTTATGCTACATAACGTTATACGTTATAACGTATTACCATATAACGTTATACGTTATATCGTAATGCTACATAACGTTATACGTTCTATCGTTATGCTACATAACGTTATACGTTATAACGTAATACGATATAACGTTATACGTTATATCGTAATGCTACATAACGTTATACGTTATATCGTAATGCTACATAACGTTATACGTTATATCGTAATGCTACATAACGTTATACGTTATATCGTAATGCTACATAACGTTATACGTTATATCGTAATGCTACATAACGTTATACGTTATATCGTAATGCTACATAACGTTATACGTTATATCGTAATGCTACATAACGTTATACGTTATATCGTAATGCTACATAACGTTATACGTTATAACGTATTACCATATAACGTTATACGTTATATCGTAATGCTACATAACGTTATACGTTCTATCGTTATGCTACATAACGTTATACGTTATATCGTAATGCTACATAACGTTATACGTTATATCGTAATGCTACATAACGTTATACGTTATATCGTAATGCTACATAACGTTATACGTTATATTGTAATGCTACATAACGTTATACGTTATATCGTAATGCTACATAACGTTATACGTTATATCGTAATGCTACATAACGTTATACGCTATATCGTAATGCTACATAACGTTATACGTTAAAACGTATTACCATTATACGTTATACGTTATATCGTAATGCTACAAAACGTTATACGTTATATCGTAATGCTACATAACGTTATACGTTATAACGTATTACCATAATACGTTATACGTTATATCGTAATGATACATAACGTTATACGTTATATCGTTATGCTACATAACGTTATACGTTATATCGTAATGCTACATAACGTTATACGCTATATCGTAATGCTACATAACGTTATACGATATATCGTAATGCTACATAACGTTATACGATATAACGTCATACTATATAACGTTATACGTTATATCTTAATGCTACATAACGTTATACGATATATCGTAATGCTACATAACGTTATACGTTATATCGTAATTCTACATAACGTTATACGTTATATCGTAATGCTACATAACGTTATACGTTATATCGTAATGCTACATAACGTTATACGATATAACGTATTAGTATATAACGTTATACGTTATATCGTTATGCTACATAATGTTATACGTTATATCGTAATGCTACATAACGTTACACGTTATATCGTAATGCTACATAACGTTACACGTTATATCGTAATGCTACATAACGTTATACGATATATCGTAATGCTACATAACGTTATACGTTATATCTTAAAGCTATATAACGTTATAGGATATATCGTTATGCTACATAACGTTATACGTTATATCGTAGTGCTACATAACGTTATACGTTATATCGTAATGCTACATAACGTTATACGTTATATCGTTATGCTACATAACGTTATACGTTATAACGTATTACCATATAACGTTATACGTTAAATCGTAATGCTACATAACGTTATACGTTATAACGTATTACCATATAACGTTATACGTTATGTCGTAATGCTACATAACGTTATACGTTATATCGATATGCTACATAACGTTATACGTTATATCGTAATGCTACATAACGTTATACGTTATATCGTAATGCTGCATAACGTTATGCGTTATATCGTAATGCTACATAACGTTATACGTTATAACGTATTACCATATAACGTTATACGTTATATCGTAATGCTACATAACGTTATACGTTATATCGTAATGCTACATAACGTTGTACGTTATAACGTCATACTCTATAACGTTATACGTTATATCGTAATGCTACATAACGTTATACGATATATCGTAATGCTACATAACGTTATACGTTATATCGTAATTCTACATAACGTTATACGTTATATCGTAATGCTACATAACGTTATACGTTATATCGTAATGCTACATAACGTTATACGATATAACGTATTAGCATATAACGTTATACGTTATATCGTTATGCTACATAATGTTATACGTTATATCGTAATACTACATAACGTTACACGTTATATCGTAATGCTACATAACGTTACACGTTATATCGTAATGCTACATAACGTTATAGGTTATATCGATATGCTACATAACGTTATACGTTATATCGTAATGCTACATAACGTTATACGTTATATCGTAATGCTACATAATGTTATACGTTATATCGTTATGCTACATAACGTTATACGTTATAACGTATTACCATATAACGTTATACGTTAAATCGTAATGCTACATAACGTTATACGTTATAACGTATTACCATATAACGTTATACCTTATGTCGTAATGCTACATAACGTTATACGTTATATCGTTATGCTACATAACGTTATACGTTATAACGTATTACCCTATAACGTTATACGTTATATCATAATGCTACATAACGTTATACGTTATATGGTTATGCTACATAACGTTATACGTTATATCGTTATGCTACATAACGTTATACGTTATAACGTATTACCATATAACGTTATACGTTATATCGTAATGCTACATAACGTTATACGTTATAACGTATTACCATATAACGTTATACGTTATATCGTAATGCTACATAACGTTATACGTAATATCGTTATGCTACATAACGTTATGCGTTATAACGTATTACCATATAACGTTATACGTTATATCGTAATGCTACATAACGTTATACGTTCTATCGTTATGCTACATAACGTTATACGTTATAACGTAATACGATATAACGTTATACGTTATATCGTAATGCTACATAACGTTATACGTTATATCGTAATGCTACATAACGTTATACGTTATATCGTAATGCTACATAACGTTATACGTTATATCGTAAAGCTACATAACGTTATACGTTATATCGTTATGCTACATAACGTTATACGTCATATCGTAATGCTACATAACGTTATACGTTATATCGTAATGCTACATAACGTTATACGTTATATCGTAATGCTACATAACGTTATACGTTATATCGTTATGCTACATAACGTTATACGTTATAACGTATTACCATATAACGTTATACGTTATATCGTAATGCTACATAACGTTATACGTTATATCGTTATGCTACATAACGTTATACGTCATATCGTAATGCTACATAACGTTATACGTTATATCGTAATGCTACATAACGTTATACGTTATATCGTTATGCTACATAACGTTATACGTTATAACGTATTACCATATAACGTTATACGTTATATCGTAATGCTACATAACGTTATACGTTATATCGTAATGCTACATAACGTTATACGTTATATCGTAATGCTACATAACGTTATACGTTATAACGTATTACCATATAACGTTATACGTTATATCGTAATGCTACATAACGTTATACGTTATATCGTAATGCTACATAATGTTATACGTTATATCGTTATGCTACATAACGTTATACGTTATAACGTATTACCATATAACGTTATACGTTAAATCGTAATGCTACATAACGTTATACGTTATAACGTATTACCATATAACGTTATACGTTATGCCGTAATGCTACATAACGTTATACGTTATAACGTATTACCATATAACGTTATACGTTATATCGTAATGCTACATAACGTTATACGTTATATCGTTAAGCTACATAACGTTATACGTTATAACGTAATACTATATAACGTTATACGTTATATCGTAATGCTACATAACGTTACACGTTATATCGTAATGCTACATAACGTCATACGTTATATCGTAATGCTACATAACGTTATACGTTATATCGTAAAGCTACATAACGTTATACGTTATATCGTTATGCTACATAACGTTATACGTCATATCGTAATGCTACATAACGTTATACGTTATATCGTAATGCTACATAACGTTATACGTTATATCGTTATGCTACATAACGTTATACGTTATAACGTATTACCATATAACGTTATACGTTATATCGTAATGCTACATAACGTTATACGTTATATCGTAATGCTACATAACGTTATACGTTATATCGTAATGCTACATAACGTTATACGTTATAACGTATTACCATATAACGTTATACGTTATATCGTAATGCTACATAACGTTATACGTTATATCGTTATGCTACATAACGTTATACGTTATAACGTATTACCATATAACGTTATACGATATATAGTAATGCTACATAACGTTATACGTTATAACGTATTACCATATAACGTTATACGTTATATCGTAATGCTACATAATGTTATACGTTATATCGTAATGCTTCATATCGTTATACGTTATCTCGTAATACTACATAACGTTATACGTTATATCGTAATGCTACATAACGTTAAACGATATATCGTAATGCTACATAACGTTATACGTTATATCGTAATGCTACATAACGTTATACGATATATCGTAATGCTACATAACGTTATACGTTATATCGTAATGCTACATAACGTTATACGCTATATCGTAATGCTACATAACGTTATACGATATATCGTAATGCTACATAACGTTATACGTTATAACGTCATGCTATATAACGTTATACGTTATATCTTAATGCTACATAACGTTATACGATATATCGTAATGCTACATAACGTTATACGTTATATCGTAATGCTACATAACGTTATACGATATAACGTATTAGTATATAACGTTATACGTTATATCGTTATGCTACATAATGTTATACGTTATATCGTAATGCTACATAACGTTACACGTTATATCGTAATGCTACATAACGTTACACGTTATATCGTAATGCTACATAACGTTATACGATATATCGTAATGCTACATAACGTTATACGTTATATCTTAAAGCTATATAACGTTATAGGATATATCGTTATGCTACATAACGTTATACGTTATATCGTAGTGCTACATAACGTTATACGTTATATCGTAATGCTACATAACGTTATACGTTATATCGTTATGCTACATAACGTTATACGTTATAACGTATTACCATATAACGTTATACGTTAAATCGTAATGCTACATAACGTTATACGTTATAACGTATTACCATATAACGTTATACGTTATGTCGTAATGCTACATAACGTTATACGTTATATCGATATGCTAGATAACGTTATACGTTATATCGTAATGCTACATAACGTTATACGTTATATCGTAATGCTGCATAACGTTATGCGTTATATCGTAATGCTACATAACGTTATACGTTATAACGTATTACCATATAACGTTATACGTTATATCGTAATGCTACATAACGTTATACGTTATATCGTAATGCTACATAACGTTGTACGTTATAACGTCATACTCTATAACGTTATACGTTATATCGTAATGCTACATAACGTTATACGTTATATCGTAATGCTACATAACGTTATACGTTATATCGTAATTCTACATAACGTTACACGTTATATCGTAATGCTACATAACGTTATACGATATATCGTAATGCTACATAACGTTATAAGTTATATCTTAAAGCTATATAACGTTATAGGATATATCGTTATGCTACATAACGTTATACGTTATATCGTAGTGCTACATAACGTTATACGTTATATCGTAATGCTACATAACGTTATACGTTATATCGTTATGCTACATAACGTTATACGTTATAACGTATTACCATATAACGTTATACGTTAAATCGTAATGCTACATAACGTTATACGTTATAACGTATTACCATATAACGTTATACGTTATGTCGTAATGCTACATAACGTTATACGTTATATCGATATGCTAGATAACGTTATACGTTATATCGTAATGCTACATAACGTTATACGTTATATCGTAATTCTACATAACGTTATACGTTATATCGTAATGCTACATAACGTTATACGTTATATCGTAATGCTACATAACGTTATACGATATAACGTATTAGCATATAACGTTATACGTTATATCGTTATGCTACATAATGTTATACGTTATATCGTAATACTACATAACGTTACACGTTATATCGTAATGCTACATAACGTTACACGTTATATCGTAATGCTACATAACGTTATAGGTTATATCGATATGCTACATAACGTTATACGTTATATCGTAATGCTACATAACGTTATACGTTATATCGTAATGCTACATAATGTTATACGTTATATCGTTATGCTACATAACGTTATACGTTATAACGTATTACCATATAACGTTATACGTTAAATCGTAATGCTACATAACGTTATACGTTATAACGTATTACCATATAACGTTATACCTTATGTCGTAATGCTACATAACGTTATACGTTATATCGTTATGCTACATAACGTTATACGTTATAACGTATTACCCTATAACGTTATACGTTATATCATAATGCTACATAACGTTATACGTTATATGGTTATGCTACATAACGTTATACGTTATATCGTTATGCTACATAACGTTATACGTTATAACGTATTACCATATAACGTTATACGTTATATCGTAATGCTACATAACGTTATACGTTATAACGTATTACCATATAACGTTATACGTTATATCGTAATGCTACATAACGTTATACGTAATATCGTTATGCTACATAACGTTATACGTTATAACGTATTACCATATAACGTTATACGTTATATCGTAATGCTACATAACGTTATACGTTATATCGTAATGCTACATAACGTTATACGTTATATCGTAATGCTACATAACGATATACGTTATATCGTAAAGCTACATAACCTTATACGTTATATCGTTATGCTACATAACGTTATACGTCATATCGTAATGCTACATAACGTTATACGTTATATCGTAATGCTACATAACGTTATACGTTATATCGTTATGCTACATAACGTTATACGTTATAACGTATTACCATATAACGTTATACGTTATATCGTAATGCTACTTAACGTTATACGTTATATCGTTATGCTACATAACGTTATACGTCATATCGTAATGCTACATAACGTTATACGTTATATCGTAATGCTACATAACGTTATACGTTATATCGTTATGCTACATAACGTTATACGTTATAACGTATTACCATATAACGTTATACGTTATAACGTATTACCATATAACGTTATACGTTATATCGTAATGCTACATAACGTTATACGTTATATCGTAATGCTACATAACGTTATACGTTATATCGTAATGCTACATAACGTTATACGTTATAACGTATTACCATATAACGTTATACGTTATATCGTAATGCTACATAACGTTATACGTTATATCGTAATGCTACATAATGTTATACGTTATATCGTTATGCTACATAACGTTATACGTTATTACGTAATACCATATAACGTTATACGTTAAATCGTAATGCTACATAACGTTATACGTTATAACGTATTACCATATAACGTTATACGTTATGCCGTAATGCTACATAACGTTATACGTTATAACGTATTACCATATAACGTTATACGTTATATCGTAATGCTACATAACGTTATACGTTATATCGTTAAGCTACATAACGTTATACGTTATAACGTAATACTATATAACGTTATACGTTATATCGTAATGCTACATAACGTTACACGTTATATCGTAATGCTACATAACGTCATACGTTATATCGTAATGCTACATAACGTTATACGTTATATCGTAAAGCTACATAACGTTATACGTTATATCGTTATGCTACATAACGTTATACGTCATATCGTAATGCTACATAACGTTATACGTTATATCGTAATGCTACATAACGTTATACGTTATATCGTTATGCTACATAACGTTATACGTTATAACGTATTACCATATAACGTTATAAGTTATATCGTAATGCTACATAACGTTATACGTTATATCGTAATGCTACATAACGTTATACGTTATATCGTAATGCTACATAACGTTATACGTTATAACGTATTACCATATAACGTTATACGTTATATCGTAATGCTACATAACGTTATACGTTATATCGTTATGCTACATAACGTTATACGTTATAACGTATTACCATATAACGTTATACGATATATAGTAATGCTACATAACGTTATACGTTATAACGTATTACCATATAACGTTATACGTTATATCGTAATGCTACATAATGTTATACGTTATATCGTAATGCTTCATATCGTTATACGTTATCTCGTAATACTACATAACGTTATACGTTATATCGTAATGCTACATAACGTTATACGATATATCGTAATGCTACATAACGTTATACGTTATATCGTAATGCTACATAACGTTATACGATATATCGTAATGCTACATAACGTTATACGTTATATCGTAATGCTACATAACGTTATACGCTATATCGTAATGCTACATAACGTTATACGATATATCGTAATGCTACATAACGTTATACGTTATAACGTCATGCTATATAACGTTATACGTTATATCTTAATGCTACATAACGTTATACGATATATCGTAATGCTACATAACGTTATACGTTATATCGTAATGCTACATAACGTTATACGATATAACGTATTAGTATATAACGTTATACGTTATATCGTTATGCTACATAATGTTATACGTTATATCGTAATGCTACATAACGTTACACGTTATATCGTAATGCTACATAACGTTACACGTTATATCGTAATGCTACATAACGTTATACGATATATCGTAATGCTACATAACGTTATACGTTATATCTTAAAGCTATATAACGTTATAGGATATATCGTTATGCTACATAACGTTATACGTTATATCGTAGTGCTACATAACGTTATACGTTATATCGTAATGCTACATAACGTTATACGTTATATCGTTATGCTACATAACGTTATACGTTATAACGTATTACCATATAACGTTATACGTTAAATCGTAATGCTACATAACGTTATACGTTATAATGTATTACCATATAACGTTATACGTTATGTCGTAATGCTACATAACGTTATACGTTATATCGATATGCTAGATAACGTTATACGTTATATCGTAATGCTACATAACGTTATACGTTATATCGTAATGCTGCATAACGTTATGCGTTATATCGTAATGCTACATAACGTTATACGTTATAACGTATTACCATATAACGTTATACGTTATATCGTAATGCTACATAACGTTATACGTTATATCGTAATGCTACATAACGTTGTACGTTATAACGTCATACTCTATAACGTTATACGTTATATCGTAATGCTACATAACGTTATACGATATATCGTAATGCTACATAACGTTATACGTTATATCGTAATTCTACATAACGTTATACGTTATATCGTAATGCTACATAACGATATACGTTATATCGTAATGCTACATAACGTTATACGTTATATCGTAATGCTACATAACGTTATACGTTATAATGTATTACCATATAACGTTATACGTTATGTCGTAATGCTACATAACGTTATACGTTATATCGATATGCTAGATAACGTTATACGTTATATCGTAATGCTACATAACGTTATACGTTATATCGTAATGCTGCATAACGTTATGCGTTATATCGTAATGCTACATAACGTTATACGTTATAACGTATTACCATATAACGTTATACGTTATATCGTAATGCTACATAACGTTATACGTTATATCGTAATGCTACATAACGTTGTACGTTATAACGTCATACTCTATAACGTTATACGTTATATCGTAATGCTACATAACGTTATACGATATATCGTAATGCTACATAACGTTATACGTTATATCGTAATTCTACATAACGTTATACGTTATATCGTAATGCTACATAACGATATACGTTATATCGTAATGCTACATAACGTTATACGTTATATCGTAATGCTACATAACGTTATACGTTATAACGTATTACCATAATACGTTATACGTTATATCGTAATGATACATAACGTTATACGTTATATCGTTATGCTACATAACGTTATACGTTATATCTTAATGCTACATAACGTTATACGCTATATCGTAATGCTACATAACGTTATACGTTATATCGTTATGCTACATAACGTTATACGTTATAATGTATTACCATATAACGTTATACGTTATATCGTAATGCTACATAACGTTATACGTTATATCGTTATGCTACATAACGTTATACGTTATAACGTAATACTATATAACGTTATACGTTATATCGTAATGCTACATAACGTTATACGTTATATCGTAATGCTACATAACGTTATACGTTATAGCGTATTACCATATAACGTTATACGTTATATCGTAATGCTACATAACGTTATACGTTATATCGTTATGCTACATAACGTTATACGTTATAACGTAATACTATATAACGTTATACGTTATATCGTAATGCTACATAACGTTACACGTTATATCGTAATGCTACATAACGATATACGTTATATCGTAATGCTACATAACGTTATACGTTATATCGTAATGCTACATAACGTTATACGTTATAACGTATTACCATAATACGTTATACGTTATATCGTAATGATACATAACGTTATACGTTATATCGTTATGCTACATAACGTTATACGTTATATCTTAATGCTACATAACGTTATACGCTATATCGTAATGCTACATAACGTTATACGATATATCGTAATGCTACATAACGTTATACGTTATAACGTCATACTATATAACGTTATACGTTATATCGTAATGCTACATAACGTTATACGTTATATCGTAGTGCTACATAACGTTATACGATATAACGTATTAGTATATAACGTTATACGTTATATCGTTATGCTACATAATGTTATACGTTATAACGTATTACCATATAACGTTATACGTTATATCGTAATGCTACATAACGTTACACGTTATATCGTAATGCTACATAACGTTATAGGTTATATCGATATGCTACATAACGTTATACGTTATATCGTAATGCTACATAACGTTATACGTTATATCGTAATGCTACATAATGTTATACGTTATATCGTTATGCTACATAACGTTATACGTTATAACGTATTACCATATAACGTTATACGTTAAATCGTAATGCTACATAACGTTATACGTTATAACGTATTACCATATAACGTTATACCTTATGTCGTAATGCTACATAACGTTATACGTTATATCGTTATGCTACATAACGTTATACGTTATAACGTATTACCCTATAACGTTATACGTTATATCATAATGCTACATAACGTTATACGTTATATCGTTATGCTACATAACGTTATACGTTATATCGTTATGCTACATAACGTTATACGTTATAACGTATTACCATATAACGTTATACGTTATATCGTAATGCTACATAACGTTATACGTTATAACGTATTACCATATAACGTTATACGTTATATCGTAATGCTACATAACGTTATACGTTCTATCGTTATGCTACATAACGTTATACGTTATAACGTAATACGATATAACGTTATACGTTATATCGTAATGCTACATAACGTTATACGTTATATCGTAATGCTACATAACGTTATACGTTATATCGTAATGCTACATAACGTTATACGTTATATCGTAATGCTACATAACGTTATACGTTATATCGTAATGCTACATAACGTTATACGTTATATCGTAATGCTACATAACGTTATACGTTATATCGTAATGCTACATAACGTTATACGTTATATCGTAAAGCTACATAACATCATACGTTATAACGTAATACTATATAACGTTATACGTTATATCGTAATTGTACATAACGTTACACGTTATATCGTATGCTACATAACGTTATACGTTATATCGTATTGCTACATATCGTTATACGTTATATCGTAATGCTACATAACGTTATACGTTATATCGTAAAGCTACATAACGTTATACGTTATATCGTAATGCTACACAACGTTATACGTTATATCGTTATGCTACATAACGTTATACGTTATATCGTAATGCTACATAACGTTACACGTTATATCGTAATGCTACATAACGTTATACGTTATATCGTAATGCTACATAACGTTATACGTTATATCGTAATGCTACATAACGTTATACGTTATATCGTAAAGCTACATAACGTTATACGTTATATCGTAATGCTACACAACGTTATACGTTATATCGTTATGCTACATAACGTTATACGTTATATCGTAAAGCTACATAACGTCATACGTTATATCGTTATGCTACATAACGTTATACGTTATATCGTAATGCTACATAACGTTATACGTTATATCGTAATGCTACATAACGTTATACGTTATATCGTTATGCTACATAACGTTATACGTTATAACGTAATACTATATAACGTTATACGTTATATCGTAATGCTACATAACGTTATACGTTATATCGTAATGCTACATAACGTTATACGTTATAGCGTATTACCATATAACGTTATACGTTATATCGTAATGCTACATAACGTTATACGTTATATCGTTATGCTACATAACGTTATACGTTATAATGTATTACCATATAACGTTATACGTTATATCGTAATGCTACATAACGTTATACGTTATATCGTTATGCTACATAACGTTATACGTTATAACGTAATACTATATAACGTTATACGTTATATCGTAATGCTACATAACGTTATACGTTATATCGTAATGCTACATAACGTTATACGTTATAGCGTATTACCATATAACGTTATACGTTATATCGTAATGCTACATAACGTTATACGTTATATCGTTATGCTACATAACGTTATACGTTATAACGTAATACTATATAACGTTATACGTTATATCGTAATGCTACATAACGTTACACGTTATATCGTAATGCTACATAACGATATACGTTATATCGTAATGCTACATAACGTTATACGTTATATCGTAATGCTACATAACGTTATACGTTATATCGTAATGCTACATAACGTTATACGTTATATCGTAATGCCACATAACTTTATACGTTATATCGTAATGCTACATAACGTTACACGTTATATCGTAATGCTACATAACGTTACACGTTATATCGTAATGCTACATAACGTTACACGTTATATCGTAATGCTACATAACGCTACAGGTTATATCGTAATGCTACATAACGTTATACGTTATATCGTAATGCTACATAACGTTATACGTTATATCGTTATGCTACATAACGTTATACGTTATAACGTAATACTATATAACGTTATACGTTATATCGTAATGCTACATAACGTTATACGTTATATCGTAATGCTACATAACGTTATACGTTATAGCGTATTACCATATAACGTTATACGTTATATCGTAATGCTACATAACGTTATACGTTATATCGTTATGCTACATAACGTTATACGTTATAATGTATTACCATATAACGTTATACGTTATATCGTAATGCTACATAACGTTATACGTTATATCGTTATGCTACATAACGTTATACGTTATAACGTAATACTATATAACGTTATACGTTATATCGTAATGCTACATAACGTTATACGTTATATCGTAATGCTACATAACGTTATACGTTATAGCGTATTACCATATAACGTTATACGTTATATCGTAATGCTACATAACGTTATACGTTATATCGTTATGCTACATAACGTTATACGTCATAACGTAATACTATATAACGTTATACGTTATATCGTAATGCTACATAACGTTACACGTTATATCGTAATGCTACATAACGATATACGTTATATCGTAATGCTACATAACGTTATACGTTATATCGTAATGCTACATAACGTTATACGTTATATCGTAATGCTACATAACGTTATACGTTATATCGTAATGCCACATAACTTTATACGTTATATCGTAATGCTACATAACGTTACACGTTATATCGTAATGCTACATAACGTTACACGTTATATCGTAATGCTACATAACGTTACACGTTATATCGTAATGCTACATAACGCTACAGGTTATATCGTAATGCTACGTAATGTTATACGATATATCGTAATGCTACATAACGTTATACGTTATATCGTAATGCTACATACCGTTATACGATATAACGTATTACCATATAACGTTATACGTTATATCGTAATGCTACATAACGTTATACGTCATAACGTATTACCATATAACGTTATACGTTATATCGTAATGCTACATATCGTTATACGTTATATCGTCATGCTACATAATGTTATACGTTATAACGTAATACTATATAACGTTATACGTTATATCGTAATGCTACATAACGTTATACGTTATATCGTAATGCTACATAACGTTATACGATATATCGTAAAGCTACATAACGTTATATGTTATATCGTAATTCTACATAACGTTATACGTTATATCGTAATGCTACATAACGTTATACGTTATATCGTAATGCTACAAAACGTTATACGATATAACGTATTAGCATATAACGTTATACGTTATATCGTTATGCTACATAATGTTATACGTTATATCGTAATGCTACATAACGTTACACGTTATATCGTAATGCTACATAACGTTACACGTTATATCGTAATGCTACATAACGTTATAGGTTATATCGTTATGCTACAAAACGTTATACGTTATATCGTAATGCTACATAACGTTATACGTTATATCGTAATGCTACATAATGTTATACGTTATATCGTTATGCTACATAACGTTATACGTTATAACGTAATACCATATAACGTTATACGTTAAATCGTAATGCTACATAACGTTATACGTTATAACGTATTACCATATAACGTTATACGTTATGTCGTAATGCTACATAACGTTATACGTTATATCGTTATGCTACATAACGTTATACGTTATAACGTATTACCCTATAACGTTATACGTTATATCGTAATGCTACATAACGTTATGCGTTATAACGTATTACCATATAACGTTATACGTTATATCGTAATGCTACATAACGTTATACGTTATATCGTTAAGCTACATAACGTTATACGTTATAACGTAATACTATATAACGTTATACGTTATATCGTAATGCTACATAACGTTACACGTTATATCGTTATGCTGCATAACTTTATACGTTATAACGTATTACCATATAACGTTATACGTTATATCGTAATGCTACATAACGTTATACGTTATAACGTATTAACATATAACGTCATACGTTATATCGTAATGCTACATAACGTTATACGTTATATCGTTATGCTACATTACGTTATACGTCATATCGTAATGCTACATAACGTTATACGTTATATCGTAATGCTACATAACGTTATACGTTATATCGTTATGCTACATAACGTTATACGTTATAACGTATTACCATATAACGTTATACGTTATATCGTAATGCTACATAACGTTATACGTTATATCGTAATGCTACATAACGTTATACGTTATAACGTATTACCATATAACTTTATACGTTATATCGTAATGCTACATAACGTTATACGTTATATCGTTATGCTACATAACTTTATACGTTATAACGTATTACCATATAACGTTATACGTTATATCGTAATGCTACATAACGTTATACGTTATAACGTATTAACATATAACGTCATACGTTATATCGTAATGCTACATAACGTTATACGTTATATCGTTATGCTACATAACGTTATACGTTATAACGTATTACCATATAACGTTATACGTTATATCGCAATGCTACATAACGTTATACGTTCTATCGTTATGCTACATAACGTTATACGTTATAACGTAATACGATATAACGTTATACGTTATATCGTAATGCTACATAAAGTTATATGTTATATCGTAATGCTACATAACGTTATACGTTATATCGTGATGATACATAACGTTATACGTTATATCGTAATGCTACATAACGTTATACGTTATATGGTAATGCTACATAACGTTATACGATATATCGTAATTCTACATAACGTTATACGTTATATCGTAATGCTACGTAACGTTATACGTTATATCATAATGCTACATAACGTTATACGTTATATCGTAATGCTACATAATGTTATACGTTATATCGTAATGCTTCATATCGTTATACATTATCTCGTAATGCTACATAACGTTATACGATATATCGTAATGCTACATAACGTTATACGTTATATCGTAATGCTACATAACGTTATACGCTATATCGTAATGCTACATAACGTTATACGATATATCGTAATGCTACATAACGTTATACGTTATAACGTCATACTATATAACGTTATACGTTATATCGTAATGCTACATAACGTTATACGATATAACGTATTAGTATATAACGTTATACGTTATATCGTTATGCTACATAATGTTATACGTTATATCGTAATGCTACATAACGTTACACGTTATATCGTAATGCTACATAACGTTACACGTTATATCGTAATGCTACATAACGTTATACGATATATCGTAATGCTACATAACGTTGTACGTTATATCTTAAAGCTATATAACGTTATAGGTTATATCGTTATGCTACATAACGTTATACGTTATATCGTAATGCTACATAACGTTATACGTTATATCGTAATGCTACATAACGTTATACGTTATATCGTTATGCTACATAACGTTATACGTTATAACGTATTACCATATAACGTTATACGTTAAATCGTAATGCTACATAACGTTATACGTTATAACGTATTACCATATAACGTTATACGTTATGTCGTAATGCTACATAACGTTATACGTTATATCGATATGCTACATAACGTTATACGTTATAACGTATTACCCTATAACGTTATACGTTATATCGTAATGCTACATAACGTTATACGTTATATCGTAATGCTGCATAACGTTATGCGTTATATCGTAATGCTACATAACGTTATACGTTATAACGTATTACCATATAACGTTATACGTTATATCGTAATGCTACATAACGTTATACGTTATATCGTAATGCTACATAACGTTATACGTTATAACGTCATACTATATAACGTCATACGTTATATCGTAATGCTACATAACGTTATACGTTATATCGATATGCTACATAACGTTATACGTTATAACGTATTACCCTATAACGTTATACGTTATATCGTAATGCTACATAACGTTATACGATATATCGTAATGCTACATAACGTTGTACGTATATCGTAATGCTACATAACGTTATACGTTATAACGTCATACTATATAACGTTATACGTTATAACGTCATACTATATAATGTTATACGTTATATCGTAATGCTACATAACGTTATACGTTATATCGTAAAGCTACATAACGTTATACGTTATATCGTAATGCTACATAACGTTATACGTTATATCGTTATGCTACATAACGTTATACGTTATAACGTATTACCATATAACGTTATACGTTAAATCGTAATGCTACATAACGTTATACGTTATAACGTATTACCATATAACGTTATACGTTATGTCGTAATGCTACATAACGTTATAAGTTATATCGATATGCTACATAACGTTATACGTTATAACGTATTACCCTATAACGTTATACGTTATATCGTAATACTACATAACGTTATACGTTATATCGTAATGCTGCATAACGTTATGCGTTATATCGTAATGCTACATAACGTTATACGTTATAACGTATTACCCTATAACGTTATACGTTATATCGTAATGCTACATAATGTTATACGTTATATCGCAATGCTACATAACGTTACACGTTATATCGTAATGCTACATAACGTTACACGTTATATCGTTATGCTACATAACGTTATAGGTTATATCGTTATGCTACATAACGTTATACGTTATATCGTAATGCTACATAACGTTATACGTTATATCGTAATGCTACATAATGTTATACGTTATATCGTATGCTACATAACGTTATACGTCATAACGTATTACCATATAACGTTATACGTTATATCGTAATGCTACATAACGTTATACGTTATATCGTCATGCTACATAATGTTATACGTTATAACGTAATACTATATAACGTTATACGTTATATCGTAATGCTACATAACGTTATACGTTATATCGTAATGCTACATAACGTTATACGATATATCGTAATGCTACATAACGTTATACGTTATATCGTATTCTACATAACGTTATACGTTATATCGTAATGCTACATAACGTTATACGTTATATCGTAATGCTACATAACGTTATACGATATAACGTATTAGCATATAACGTTATACGTTATATCGTTATGCTACATAACGTTATACGTTATATCGTAAAGCTACATAACGTCATACGTTATATCGTTATGCTACATAACGTTATACGTTATATCGTAATGCTACATAAACGTTATACGTTATATCGTAATGCTACATAACGTTATACGTTATAACGTATTACCATATAACGTTATACGTTATATCGTAATGCTACATAACGTTATACGTTATATCGTTATGCTACATAACGTTATACGATATATCGTAATTCTTCATAACGATATACGTTATATCGTAATGCTACATAACGTTATACGTTATATCGTAAAGCTACATAACGTTATACGTTATATCGTAATGCTACACAACGTTATACGTTATATCGTTATGCTACATAACGTTATACGTTATATCGTAAAGCTACATAACGTCATACGTTATATCGTTATGCTACATAACGTTATACGTTATATCGTAATGCTACATAACGTTATACGTTATATCGTAATGCTACATAACGTTATACGTTATAACGTATTACCATATAACGTTATACGTTATATCGTAATGCTACATAACGTTATACGTTATATCGTTATGCTACATAACGTTATACGTTATAACGTAATACTATATAACGTTATACGTTATATCGTAATGCTACATAACGTTATACGTAATATCGTAATGCTACAGAACGTTATACGTTATAGCGTATTACCATATAACGTTATACGTTATATCGTAATGCTACATAACGTTATACGTTATATCGTTATGCTACATAACGTTATACGTTATAACGTAATACTATATAACGTTATACGTTATATCGTAATGCTACATAACGTTACACGTTATATCGTAATGCTACATAACGTTATACGTTATATCGTAATGCTACATAACGTTATACGTTATATCGTAATGCGACATAACTTTATACGTTATATCGTAATGCTACATAACGTTATACGTTATATCGTAATGCTACATAACGTTATACGTTATATCGTAATGCTACATAACTTTATACGTTATATCGTAATGCTACATAACGTTACACGTTATATCGTAATTCTACATAACGTTACACGTTATATCGTAATGCTACAGAACGTTACACGTTATAACGTAATGCTACATAACGCTACACGTTATATCGTAATGCTACGTAATGTTATACGATATATCGTAATGCTACATAACGTTATACGTTATATCGTAATGCTACATAACGTTATACGTTATATCGTTATGCTACATAACGTTATACGTTATATCGTAATGCTACACAACGTTATACGTTATATCGTAATGCTACATAACGTTATACGTTATATCGTTTATGCTACATACCGTTATACGTTATAACGTATTACCATATAACGTTATACGTTATATCGTAATGCTACATAACGTTATACGTCATAACGTATTACCATATAACGTTATACGTTATATCGTAATGCTACATAACGTCATACGTTATATCGTCATGCTACATAATGTTATACGTTATAACGTAATACTATATAACGTTATACGTTATATCGTAATGCTACATAACGTTATACGTTATATCGTAATGCTACATAACGTTATACGATATATCGTAATGCTACATAACGTTATACGTTATATCGTAATTCTGACATAACGTTATACGTTATATCGTAATGCTACATAACGTTATACGTTATATCGTAATGCTACATAACGTTATACGATATAACGTATTAGCATATAACGTTATACGTTATATCGTTATGCTACATAATGTTATACGTTATATCGTAATGCTACATAACGTTACACGTTATATCGTAATGCTACATAACGTTATAGGTTATATCGTTATTTTACATAACGTTATACGTTATGTCGTAATGCTACATAACGTTATACGTTATAACGTATTACCATATAACGTTATACGTTATATCGTAATGCTACATAACGTTATACGTTATATCGTAATGCTACAAAACGTTATACGATATAACGTATTAGCATATAACGTTATACGTTATATCGTTATGCTACATAATGTTATACGTTATATCGTAATGCTACATAACGTTACACGTTATATCGAAATGCTACATAACGTTACACGTTATATCGTAATGCTACATAACGTTATAGGTTATATCGTTATGCTACATAACGTTATACGTTATGTCGTAATGCTACATAACGTTATACGTTATAACGTATTACCATATAACGTTATACGTTATATCGTAATGCTACATAACGTCATACGTTATATCGTTATGCTACATAACGTTATACGTTATATCGTAATGGCTACATAACGTTATACGTTATATCGTAATGCTACATAACGTTATACGTTATAACGTATTACCATATAACATTATACGTTATATCGTAATGCTACATAACGTTACGCGTTATATCGTAATGCTACATAACGTTATACGTTATATCGTAATGCTACATAACGTTATACGTAATATCGTAATGCTACATAACGTTATACGTTATAGCGTATTACCATATAACGTTATACGTTATATCGTAATGCTACATAACGTTACGCGTTATATCGTAATGATACATAACGTTATACGTTATATCGTAATGCTACATAACGTTATACGTTATAACGTAATACTATATAACGTTATACGTTATATCGTAATGCTACATAACGTTATACGTAATATCGTAAATGCTACATACGTTATAGGTTATATCGTTATTTTACATAACGTTATACGTTATGTCGTAATGCTACATAACGTTATACGTTATAACGTATTACCATATAACGTTATACGTTATATCGTAATGCTACATAACGTTATACGTTATATCGTAATGCTACAAAACGTTATACGATATAACGTATTAGCATATAACGTTATACGTTATATCGTTATGCTACATAATGTTATACGTTATATCGTAATGCTACATAACGTTACACGTTATATCGTAATGCTACATAACGTTATAGGTTATATCGTTATTTTACATAACGTTATACGTTATGTCGTAATGCTACATAACGTTATACGTTATAACGTATTACCATATAACGTTATACGTTATATCGTAATGCTACATAACGTTATACGTTATATCGTAATGCTACAAAACGTTATACGATATAACGTATTAGCATATAACGTTATACGTTATATCGTTATGCTACATAATGTTATACGTTATATCGTAATGCTACATAACGTTACACGTTATATCGAAATGCTACATAACGTTACACGTTATATCGTAATGCTACATAACGTTATAGGTTATATCGTTATGCTACATAACGTTATACGTTATGTCGTAATGCTACATAACGTTATACGTTATAACGTATTACCATATAACGTTATACGTTATATCGTAATGCTACATAACGTCATACGTTATATCGTTATGCTACATAACGTTATACGTTATATCGTTATGCTACATAACGTTATACGTTATGTCGTAATGCTACATAACGTTATACGTTATAACGTATTACCATATAACGTTATACGTTATATCGTAATGCTACATAACGTCATACGTTATATCGTTATGCTACATAACGTTATACGTTATATCGTAATGCTACATAACGTTATACGTTATATCGTAATGCTACATAACGTTATACGTTATAACGTATTACCATATAACATTATACGTTATATCGTAATGCTACATAACGTTACGCGTTATATCGTAATGCTACATAACGTTATACGTTATATCGTAATGCTACATAACGTTATACGTTATAACGTAATACTATATAACGTTATACGTTATATCGTAATGCTACATAACGTTATACGTAATATCGTAATGCTACATAACGTTATACGTTATAGCGTATTACCATATAACGTTATACGTTATATCGTAATGCTACATAACGTTATACGTTATATCGTTATGCTACATAACGTTATACGTTATAACGTAATACTATATAACGTTATACGTTATATCGTAATGCTACATAACGTTACACGTTATATCGTAATGCTACATAACGTTATACGTTATATCGTAATGCTACATAACGTTATACGTTATATCGTAATGCGACATAACTTTATACGTTATATCGTAATGCTACATAACGTTATACGTTATATCGTAATGGTACATAACGTTATACGTTATATCGTAATGCTACATAACTTTATACGTTATATCGTAATGCTACATAACGTTACACGTTATATCGTAATTCTACATAACGTTACACGTTATATCGTAATGCTACATAACGTTACACGTTATAACGTAATGCTACATAACGCTACACGTTATATCGTAATGCTACGTAATGTTATACGATATATCGTAATGCTACATAACGTTATACGTTATATCGTAATGCTACATAACGTTATACGTTATATCGTTATTCTACATAACGTTATACGTTATATCGTAATGCTACACAACGTTATACGTTATATCGTAATGCTACATAACGTTATACGTTATATCGTTATGCTACATACCGTTATACGTTATAACGTAACACACTCTATCAGATTACGTTATATCGTAATGCTACATAACGTTATACGTCATAACGTATTACCATATAACGTTATACGTTATATCGTAATGCTACATAACGTTATACGTTATATCGTCATGCTACATAATGTTATACGTTATAACGTAATACTATATAACGTTATACGTTATATCGTAATGCTACATAACGTTATACGTTATATCGTAATGCTACATAACGTTATACGATATATCGTAATGCTACATAACGTTATACGTTATATCGTAATTCTACATAACGTTATACGTTATATCGTAATGCTACATAACGTTATACGTTATATCGTAATGCTACATAACGTTATACGATATAACGTATTAGCATATAACGTTATACGTTATATCGTTATGCTACATAATGTTATACGTTATATCGTAATGCTACATAACGTTACACGTTATATCGTAATGCTACATAACGTTATAGGTTATATCGTTATGCTACATAACGTTATACGTTATGTCGTAATGCTACATAACGTTATACGTTATAACGTATTACCATATAACGTTATACGTTATATCGTAATGCTACATAACGTTATACGTTATATCGTAATGCTACATAACGTTATACGATATAACGTATTAGCATATAACGTTATACGTTATATCGTTATGCTACATAATGTTATACGTTATATCGTAATGCTACATAACGTTACACGTTATATCGAAATGCTACATAACGTTACACGTTATATCGTAATGCTACATAACGTTATAGGTTATATCGTTATGCTACATAACGTTATACGTTATGTCGTAATGCTACATAACGTTATACGTTATAACGTATTACCATATAACGTTATACGTTATATCGTAATGCTACATAACGTCATACGTTATATCGTTATGCTACATAACGTTATACGTTATATCGTAATGCTACATAACGTTATACGTTATATCGTAATGCTACATAACGTTATACGTTATAACGTATTACCATATAACATTATACGTTATATCGTAATGCTACATAACGTTACACGTTATATCGTAATGCTACATGACGTTATACGTTATATCGTAATGCTACATAACGTTATACGTTATAACGTATTACCATATAACGTTATACGTTATATCGTAATGCCACATAACGTTATACGTTATATCGTTATGCTGCATAACGTTATACGTTATAACGTATTACCATATAACGTTATACGCTATATCGTAATGCTACATAACGTTATACGTTATAACGTATTACCATATAACGTTATACGTTATATCGTAATTCTACATAACGTTATACGTTATATCGTTATGCTACATAACGTTATACGTTATATCGTTATGCTACATTACGTTATACGTCATATCGTAATGCTACATAACGTTATACGTTATATCGTAATGCTACATAACGTTATACGTTATATCGTTATGCTACATAACGTTATACGTTATAACGTATTACCATATAACGTTATACGTTATATCGTAATGCTACATAACGTTATACGTTATGTCGTAATGCTACATAACGTTATACGTTATAACGTATTACCATATAACGTTATACGTTATATCGTAATGCTACATAACGTTATACGTTATATCGTAATGCTACATAACGTTATACGATATAACGTATTAGCATATAACGTTATACGTTATATCGTTATGCTACATAATGTTATACGTTATATCGTAATGCTACATAACGTTACACGTTATATCGAAATGCTACATAACGTTACACGTTATATCGTAATGCTACATAACGTTATAGGTTATATCGTTATGCTACATAACGTTATACGTTATGTCGTAATGCTACATAACGTTATACGTTATAACGTATTACCATATAACGTTATACGTTATATCGTAATGCTACATAACGTCATACGTTATATCGTTATGCTACATAACGTTATACGTTATATCGTAATGCTACATAACGTTATACGTTATATCGTAATGCTACATAACGTTATACGTTATAACGTATTACCATATAACATTATACGTTATATCGTAATGCTACATAACGTTACACGTTATATCGTAATGCTACATAACGTTATACGTTATATCGTGATGCTACATAACGTTATACGTTATAACGTATTACCATATAACGTTATACGTTATATCGTAATGCTACATAACGTTATACGTTATATCGTTATGCTACATAACGTTATACGTTATAACGTATTACCATATAACGTTATACGCTATATCGTAATGCAACATAACGTTATACGTTATAACGTATTACCATATAACGTTATACGTTATATCGTAATGCTACATAACGTTATACGTTATATCGTTATGCTACATAACGTTATACGTTATATCGTTATGCTACATTACGTTATACGTCATATCGTAATGCTACATAACGTTATACGTTATATCGTAATGCTACATAACGTTATACGTTATATCGTAATGCTACATAACGTTATACGATATAACGTATTAGCATATAACGTTATACGTTATATCGTTATGCTACATAATGTTATACGTTATATCGTAATGCTACATAACGTTACACGTTATATCGAAATGCTACATAACGTTACACGTTATATCGTAATGCTACATAACGTTATAGGTTATATCGTTATGCTACATAACGTTATACGTTATGTCGTAATGCTACATAACGTTATACGTTATATCGTAATGCTACATAACGTTATACGTTATAACGTATTACCATATAACATTATACGTTATATCGTAATGCTACATAACGTTACACGTTATATCGTAATGCTACATAACGTTATACGTTATATCGTAATGCTACATAACGTTATACGTTATAACGTATTACCATATAACGTTATACGTTATATCGTAATGCTACATAACGTTATACGTTATATCGTTATGCTACATAACGTTATACGTTATAACGTATTACCATATAACGTTATACGCTATATCGTAATGCTACATAACGTTATACGTTTTAACGTATTACCATATAACGTTATACGTTATATCGTAATGCTACATAACGTTATACGTTATATCGTTATGCTACATAACGTTATACGTTATATCGTTATGCTACATTACGTTATACGTCATATCGTAATGCTACATAACGTTATACGTTATATCGTAATGCTACATAACGTTATACGTTATATCGTTATGCTACATAACGTTATACGTTATAACGTATTACCATATAACGTTATACGCTATATCGTAATGCTACATAACGTTATACGTTTTAACGTATTACCATATAACGTTATACGTTATATCGTAATGCTACATAACGTCATACGTTATATCGTTATGCTACATAACGTTATACGTTATATCGTAATGCTACATAACGTTATACGTTATATCGTAATGCTACATAACGTTATACGTTATAACGTATTACCATATAACATTATACGTTATATCGTAATGCTACATAACGTTACACGTTATATCGTAATGCTACATAACGTTATACGTTATATCGTAATGCTACATAACGTTATACGTTATAACGTATTACCATATAACGTTATACGTTATATCGTAATGCTACATAACGTTATACGTTATATCGTTATGCTACATAACGTTATACGTTATAACGTATTACCATATAACGTTATACGCTATATCGTAATGCTACATAACGTTATACGTTTTAACGTATTACCATATAACGTTATACGTTATATCGTAATGCTACATAACGTTATACGTTATATCGTTATGCTACATAACGTTATACGTTATATCGTTATGCTACATTACGTTATACGTCATATCGTAATGCTACATAACGTTATACGTTATATCGTAATGCTACATAACGTTATACGTTATATCGTTATGCTACATAACGTTATACGTTATAACGTATTACCATATAACGTTATACGTTATATCGTAATGCTACATAACGTTATACGTTATATCGTAATGCTACATAACGTTATACGTTATAACGTATTACCATATAACGTTATACGTTATATCGTAATGCAACATAACGTTATACGTTATATCGTTATGCTACATAACTTTATACGTTATAACGTATTACCATATAACGTTATACGTTATATCGTAATGCTACATAACGTTATACGTTATAACGTATTACCATATAACGTTATACGTTATATCGTAATGCTACATAACGTTATACGTTATATCGTTATGCTACATAACGTTATACGTTATAACGTATTACCATATAACGTTATACGTTATATCGTAATGCTACATAACGTTATACGTTCTATCGTTATGCTACATAACGTTATACGTTATAACGTAATACGATATAACGTTATACGTTATATCGTAATGCTACATAAAGTTATACGTTATATCGTAATGCTACATAACGTTATACGTTATATCGTAATGCTACATAACGTTATACGTTATATCGTAATGCTACATAACGTTATACGTTATATCGTAATGCTACATAACGTTATACGATATATCGTAATGCTACATAACGTTATACGTTATATCGTAATGCTACGTAACGTTATACGTTATATCATAATGCTACATAACGTTATACGTTATATCGTAATGCTTCATATCGTTATACATTATCTCGTAATGCTACATAACGTTATACGTTATATCGTAATGCTACATAACGTCATAAGATATATCGTAATGCTACATAACGTTATACGTTATATCGTAATGCTACATAACGTTATACGCTATATCGTAATGCTACATAACGTTATACGATATATCGTAGTGCTACATAACGTTATACGTTATAACGTCATACTATATAACGTTATACGTTATATCGTAATGCTACATAACGTTATACGATATATCGTAATGCTACATAACGTTATACGTTATATCGTAATTCTACATAACGTTATACGTTATATCGTAATGCTACATAACGTTATACGTTATATCGTAATGCTACATAACGTTATACGATATAACGTATTAGTATATAACGTTATACGTTATATCGTTATGCTACATAATGTTATACGTTATATCGTAATGCTACATAACGTTACACGTTATATCGTAATGCTACATAACGTTACACGTTATATCGTAATGCTACATAACGTTATACGATATATCGTAATGCTACATAACGTTATACGTTATATCTTAAAGCTATATAACGTTATAGGTTATATCGTTATGCTACATAACGTTATACGTTATATCGTAATGCTACATAACGTTATACGTTATATCGTTATGCTACATAACGTTATACGTTATAACGTATTACCATATAACGTTATACGTTATATCGTAATGCTACATAACGTTATACGTTATGTCGTAATGCTACATAACGTTATACGTTATAACGTATTACCATATAACGTTATACGTTATATCGTAATGCTACATAACGTTATACGTTATATCGTAATGCTACATAACGTTATACGATATAACGTATTAGCATATAACGTTATACGTTATATCGTTATGCTACATAATGTTATACGTTATATCGTAATGCTACATAACGTTACACGTTATATCGAAATGCTACATAACGTTACACGTTATATCGTAATGCTACATAACGTTATAGGTTATATCGTTATGCTACATAACGTTATACGTTATGTCGTAATGCTACATAACGTTATACGTTATAACGTATTACCATATAACGTTATACGTTATATCGTAATGCTACATAACGTCATACGTTATATCGTTATGCTACATAACGTTATACGTTATATCGTAATGCTACATAACGTTATACGTTATATCGTAATGCTACATAACGTTATACGTTATAACGTATTACCATATAACATTATACGTTATATCGTAATGCTACATAACGTTACACGTTATATCGTAATGCTACATAACGTTATACGTTATATCGTGATGCTACATAACGTTATACGTTATAACGTATTACCATATAACGTTATACGTTATATCGTAATGCTACATAACGTTATACGTTATATCGTTATGCTACATAACGTTATACGTTATAACGTATTACCATATAACGTTATACGCTATATCGTAATGCAACATAACGTTATACGTTATAACGTATTACCATATAACGTTATACGTTATATCGTAATGCTACATAACGTTATACGTTATATCGTTATGCTACATAACGTTATACGTTATATCGTTATGCTACATTACGTTATACGTCATATCGTAATGCTACATAACGTTATACGTTATATCGTAATGCTACATAACGTTATACGTTATATCGTAATGCTACATAACGTTATACGATATATCGTAATGCTATATAACGTTATACGTTATATCGTAATGCTACATAACGTTATACGTTATATCGTTATGCCACATACCGTTATACGTTATAACGTATTACCATATAACGTTATACGTTATATCGTAAGGCTACATAACGTTATACGTTATATCGTAATGCTACATAACGTTATACGTTATATCGTAATGCTACATAACGTTATACGCTATATCGTAATGCTACACAACGTTATACGTTATATCGTAATGCTACATAACGTTATACGTTATATCGTAATGCCACATAACGTTATACGTTATATCATAATGCCACATAACGTTATACGTTATATCGTTATGCTACATAACGTTATACGTTATATCGTAATGCTACATAACGTTATACGTTATAACGTATTACCATATAACGTTATACGTTATATCGTAATGCTACATAACGTTATACGTTATATCGTTATGCTACATAACGTTACACGTTATATCGTAATGCTACATAACGTTATACGCTATATCGTAATGCTACATAACGTTATACGTTACATCGTAATGCTACATAACGTTATACGTTATATCTTAATGCTACATAACGTTATACGTTATATCGTAAAGCCACATAACGTTATACGTTATATCGTAATGCTACATAACGTTATACGCTATATCGTAATGCTACATAACGTTATACGCTATATCGTAATGCTACATAACGTTATACGTTATATCGTAATGCTACATAACGATATACGTTATATCGTAATGCTACATATCGTTATACGATATAACGTATTAGCATATAACGTTATACGCTATATCGTAATGCTACATAACGTTATACGTTATATCGTTGTGCTACATAATGTTATACGTTATATCGTAATGCTACATAACGTTATACGTTATATCGTAATGCTACGTAACGTTATACGCTATATCGTAATGCTACATAACGTTATACGTTATATCGTAATGCTACATAACGTTATACGCTATATCGTAATGCTACATAACGTTATACGCTATATCGTAATGCTACATAACGTTATACGTTATATCGTAATGCTACATAACGATATACGTTATATCGTAATGCTACATATCGTTATACGATATAACGTATTAGCATATAACGTTATACGCTATATCGTAATGCTACATAACGTTATACGTTATATCGTTGTGCTACATAATGTTATACGTTATATCGTAATGCTACATAACGTTATACGTTATATCGTAATGCTACATAACATTATACGTTATATCGTAATGCTACGTAACGTTATACGCTATATCGTAATGCTACATAACGTTATACGCTATATCGTAATGCTACATAACGTTATACGTTATATCGTAATGCTTCATATCGTTATACGTTATCTCGTAATGCTACATAACGTTATACGTTATATCGTAATGCTACATAACGTTATACGTTATATCGTAAAGCCACATAACGTTATACGTTATATCGTAATGCCACATAACGTTATACGTTATATCATAATGCCACATAACGTTATACGTTATATCGTTATGCTACATAACGTTATACGTTATATCGTAATGCTACATAACGTTATACGTTATAACGTATTACCATATAACGTTATACGTTATATCGTAATGCTACATAACGTTATACGTTATATCGTTATGCTACATAACGTTACACGTTATATCGTAATGCTACATAACGTTATACGCTATATCGTAATGCTACATAACGTTATACGTTACATCGTAATGCTACATAACGTTATACGTTATATCTTAATGCTACATAACGTTATACGTTATATCGTAAAGCCACATAACGTTATACGTTATATCGTAATGCCACATAACGTTAAACGTTATATCATAATGCCACATAACGTTATACGTTATATCGTAATGCTACATAACGTTATACGTTATATCGTTATGCTACATACCGTTATACGTTATAACGTATTACCATATAACGTTATACGTTATATCGTAATGCTACATAACGTTATACGTCATAACGTATTACCATATAACGTTATACGTTATATCGTAATGCTACATAACGTTATACGTTATATCGTAATGCTACGTAACGTTATACGTTATATCGTAATGCTACATAACGTTATACGCTATATCGTAATGCTACACAACGTTATACGTTATATCGTAATGCTACATAACGTTATACGCTATATCGTAATGCTACATAACGTTATACGTTATATCGTAATGCTACATAACGTTATACGTTATATCGTTATGCCACATACCGTTATACGTTATAACGTATTACCATATAACGTTATACGTTATATCGTAAGGCTACATAACGTTATACGTTATATCGTAATGCTACATAACGTTATACGTTATATCGTAATGCTACATAACGTTATACGCTATATCGTAATGCTACACAACGTTATACGTTATATCGTAATGCTACATAACGTTATACGTTATATCGTAATGCCACATAACGTTATACGTTATATCATATTGCCACATAACGTTATACGTTATATCGTTATGCTACATAACGTTATACGTTATATCGTAATGCTACATAACGTTATACGTTATAACGTATTACCATATACCGTTATACGTTATATCGTAATGCTACATAACGTTATACGTTATATCGTTATGCTACATAACGTTACACGTTATATCGTAATGCTACATAACGTTATACGCTATATCGTAATGCTACATAACGTTATACGTTACATCGTAATGCTACATAACGTTATACGTTATATCTTAATGCTACATAACGTTATACGTTATATCGTAAAGCCACATAACGTTATACGTTATATCGTAATGCCACATAACGTTAAACGTTATATCATAATGCCACATAACGTTATACGTTATATCGTAATGCTACATAACGTTATACGTTATATCGTTATGCTACATACCGTTATACGTTATAACGTATTACCATATAACGTTATACGTTATATCGTAATGCTACATAACGTTATACGTCATAACGTATTACCATATAACGTTATACGTTATATCGTAATGCTACATAACGTTATACGTTATATCGTAATGCTACATAACGTTATACGTTATATCGTAATGCTACATAACGTTATACGCTATATCGTAATGCTACACATCGTTATACGTTATATCGTAATGCTACATAACGTTATACGCTATATCGTAATGCTACATAACGTTATACGTTATATCGTAATGCTACATAACGTTATACGTTATATCGTAAAGCCACATAACGTTATACGTTATATCGTAATGCCACATAACGTTATACGTTATATCATAATGCCACATAACGTTATACGTTTTATCGTTATGCTACATAACGTTATAAGTTATATCGTAATGCTACATAACGTTATACGTTATAACGTATTACCATATAATGTTATACGTTATATCGTAATGCTACATAACGTTATACGTTATATCGTTATGCTACATAACGGTACACGTTATATCGTAATGCTACATAACTTTATACGCTATATCGTAATGCTACATAACGTTATACGTTACATCGTAATGCTACATAACGTTATACGTTATATCTTAATGCTACATAACGTTATACGTTATATCGTAAAGCCACATAACGTTATACGTTATATCGTAATGCCACATAACGTTAAACGTTATATCATAATGCCACATAACGTTATACGTTATATCGTAATGCTACATAACGTTATACGTTATATCGTTATGCTACATACCGTTATACGTTATAACGTATTACCATATAACGTTATACGTTATATCGTAATGCTACATAACTTTATACGTCATAACGTATTACCATATAACGTTATACGTTATATCGTAATGCTACATAACGTTATACGTTATATCGTAATGCTACATAACGTTAAACGTTATATCATAATGCCACATAACGTTATACGTTATATCGTAATGCTACATAACGTTATACGTTATATCGTTATGCTACATAACGTTATACGTTATATCGTAAAGCCACATAACGTTATACGTTATATCGTAATGCCACATAACGTTAAACGTTATATCATAATGCCACATAACGTTATACGTTATATCGTAATGCCACATAACGTTAAACGTTATATCATAATGCCACATAACGTTATACGTTATATCGTAATGCTACATAACGTTATACGTTATATCGTTATGCCACATAACGTTAAACGTTATATCATAATGCCACATAACGTTATACGTTATATCGTAATGCTACATAACGTTATACGTTATATCGTTAAGCTACATACCGTTATACGTTATAACGTATTACCATATAACGTTATACGTTATATCGTAATGCTACATAACGTTATACGTCATAACGTATTACCATATAACGTTATACGTTATATCGTAATGCTACATAACGTTATACGTTATATCGTAATGCTACATAACGTTAAACGTTATATCATAATGCCACATAACGTTATACGTTATATCGTAATGCTACATAACGTTATACGTTATATCGTTATGCTACATACCGTTATACGTTATAACGTATTACCATATAACGTTATACGTTACATCGTAATGCTACATAACGTTATACGTTATATCTTAATGCTACATAACGTTATACGTTATATCGTAAAGCCACATAACGTTATACGTTATATCGTAATGCCACATAACGTTAAACGTTATATCATAATGCCACATAACGTTATACGTTATATCGTAATGCCACATAACGTTAAACGTTATATCATAATGCCACATAACGTTATACGTTATATCGTAATGCTACATAACGTTATACGTTATATCGTTATGCCACATACCGTTATACGTTATAACGTATTACCATATAACGTTATACATTATATCGTAATGCTACATAACGTTATACGTTATATCGTAATGCTACATAACGTTATACGTTATATCGTAATGCTACATAACGTTATACGTTATATCGTAATGCTACATAACGTTATACGCTATATAGTAATGCTACATAACGTTATACGTTATATCGTAATGCTACATAACGTTATACGTTATATCGTTATGCCACATACCGTTATACGTTATAACGTATTACCATATAACGTTATACGTTATATCGTAATGCTACATAACGTTATACGTTATATCGTAATGCTACATAACGTTATACGCTATATCGTAATGCTACATAACGTTATACGTTATATCGTAATGCTACATAACGTTATACGTTATATCGTTATGCCACATACCGTTATACGTTATAACGTATTACCATATAACGTTATACGTTATATCGTAATGCTACATAACGTTATACGTTATATCGTAATGCTACATAACGTTATACGTTATATCGTTATGCTACATAACTTTATACGTTATAACGTATTACCATATAACGTTATACGTTATATCGTAATGCTACATAACGTTATACGTTATAACGTATTACCATATAACGTCATACGTTATATCGTAATGCTACATAACGTTATACGTTATATCGTTATGCTACATAACGTTATACGTTATAACGTATTACCATATAACGTTATACGTTATATCGCAATGCTACATAACGTTATACGTTCTATCGTAATGCTACATAACGTTATACGTTATATCGTAATGATACATAACGTTATACGTTATATCGTAATGCTACATAACGTTATACGTTATATGGTAATGCTACATAACGTTATACGATATATCGTAATTCTACATAACGTTATACGTTATATCGTAATGCTACGTAACGTTATACGTTATATTATAATGCTACATAACGTTATACGTTATATCGTAATGCTACATAATGTTATACGATATATCGTAATGCTTCATATCGTTATACATTATCTCGTAATGCTACATAACGTTATACGTTATATCGTAATGCTACATAACGTTATACGATATATCGTAATGCTACATAACGTTATACGTTATATCGTAATGCTACATAACGTTATACGCTATATCGTAATGCTACATAACGTTATACGATATATCGTAATGCTACATAACGTTATACGTTATAACGTCATACTATATAACGTTATACGTTATATCGTAATGCTACATAACGTTATACGATATATCGTAATGCTACATAACGTTATACGTTATATCGTAATTCTACATAACGTTATACGTTATATCGTAATGCTACATAACGTTATACGTTATATCGTAATGCTACATAACGTTATACGTTATATCGTAATGCTACATAACGTTATACGATATAACGTATTAGTATATAACGTTATACGTTATATCGTTATGCTACATAATGTTATACGTTATATCGTAATGCTACATAACGTTACACGTTATATCGTAATGCTACATAACGTTACACGTTATATCGTAATGCTACATAACGTTATACGATATATCGTAATGCTACATAACGTTATACGTTATATCTTAAAGGTATATAACGTTATAGGTTATATCGTTATGCTACATAACGTTATACGTTATATCGTAATGCTACATAACGTTATACGTTATATCGTAATGCTACATAACGTTATACGTTATATCGTTATGCTACATAACGTTATACGTTATAACGTATTACCATATAACGTTATACGTTAAATCGTAATGCTACATAACGTTATACGTTATAACGTATTACCATATAACGTTATACGTTATGTCGTAATGCTACATAACGTTATACGTTATATCGATATGCTACATAACGTTATACGTTATAACGTATTACCCTATAACGTTATACGTTATATCGTAATGCTACATAACGTTATACGTTATATCGTAATGCTGCATAACGTTGTGCGTTATATCGTAATGCTACATAACGTTATACGTTATAACGTATTACCCTATAACGTTATACGTTATATCGTAATGCTACATAACGTTATACGATATATCGTAATGCTACATAACGTTGTACGTTATATCGTAATGCTACATAACGTTATACGTTATAACGTCATACTATATAACGTTATACGTTATAACGTCATACTATATAACGTTATACGTTATATCGTAATGCTACATAACGTTATACGTTATATCGTAATGCTACATAACGTTATACGTTATATCGTAATGCTACATAACGTTATACGTTATATCGTTATGCTACATAACGTTATACGTTATAACGTATTACCATATAACGTTATACGTTAAATCGTAATGCTACATAACGTTATACGTTATAACGTATTACCATATAACGTTATACGTTATGTCGTAATGCTACATAACGTTATACGTTATATCGATATGCTACATAACGTTATACGTTATAACGTATTACCCTATAACGTTATACGTTATATCGTAATGCTACATAACGTTATACGTTATATCGTAATGCTGCATAACGTTATGCGTTATATCGTAATGCTACATAACGTTATACGTTATAACGTATTACCCTATAACGTTATACGTTATATCGTAATGCTACATAACGTTATACGTTATATCGTAATGCTACATAACGTTATACGTTATATCGTTATGCTACATAATGTTATACGTTATATCGCAATGCTACATAACGTTACACGTTATATCGTAATGCTACATAACGTTACACGTTATATCGTAATGCTACATAACGTTATAGGTTATATCGTTATGCTACATAACGTTATACGTTATATCGTAATGCTACATAACGTTATACGTTATATCGTAATGCTACATAATGTTATACGTTATATCGTTATGCTACATAACGTTATACGTTATAACGTATTACCATATAACGTTATACGTTAAATCGTAATGCTACATAACGTTATACGTTATAACGTATTACCATATAACGATATACGTTATGTCGTAATGCTACATAACGTTATACGTTATATCGTTATGCTACATAACGTTATACGTTATAACGTATTACCTTATAACGTTATACGTTATATCGTAATGCTACATAACGTTATACGTTATAACGTATTACCATATGACGTTATACGTTATATCGTAATGCTACATAACGTTATACGTTATATGGTTATGCTACATAACGTTATACGTTATATCGTTATGCAACATAACGTCATACGTTATAACGTATTACCATATAACGTTATACGTTATATCGTAATGCTACATAACGTTATACGTTATAACGTAATACTATATAACGTTATACGTTATATCGTAATGCTACATAACGTCACACGTTATATCGTAATGCTACATAACGTTATACGTTATATCGTAATGCTACATAACGTTATACGTTATATCGTAATGCGACATAACTTTATACGTTATATCGTAATGCTACATAACGTTATACGTTAAATCGTAATGCTACATAACGTTATACGTTATAACGTATTACCATATAACGTTATACGTTATGTCGTAATGCTACATAACGTTATACGTTATATCGTTATGCTACATAACGTTATACGTTATAACGTATTACCTTATAACGTTATACGTTATATCGTAATGCTACATAACGTTATACGTTATAACGTATTACCATATAACTTTATACGTTATATCGTAATGCTACATAACGTTATACGTTATATCGTTATGCTACATAACGTTATACGTTATAACGTATTACCATATAACGTTATACGTTATATCGTAATGCTACATAACGTTATACGTTCTATCGTTATGCTACATAACGTTATACGTTATAACGTAATACGATATAACGTTATACGTTATATCGTAATGCTACGTAACGTTATACGTTATATCGTAATGCTACATAACGTCATACGTTATAACGTATTACCATATAACGTTATACGTTATGTCGTAATGCTACATAACGTTATACGTTATATCGTAATGCTACATAACGTTATACGTTATATCGTAATGCTACATAACGTTATACGTTATATCGTAATGCTACATAACGTCATACGTTATAACGTATTACCATATAACGTTATACGTTAAATCGTAATGCTACATAACGTTATACGTTATAACGTATTACCATATAACGTTATACGTTATATCGTAATGCTACATAACGTTATACGTTATATCGTAATGCTACATAACGTTATACGTTATATCGTAATGCTACATAACGTTATACGTTATAACGTATTACCATAATACGTTATACGTTATATCGTAATAATACATAACGTTATACGTTATATCGTTATGCTACATAACGTTATACGTTATATCGTAATGCTACATAACGTTATACGTTATATCGTTATGCTACATAACGTTATACGTTATAACGTATTACCATATAACGTTACACGTTATATCATAATGCTACATAACGTTATACGTTATATCGTAAAGCTACATAACGTTATACGTTATATCGTAATGCTACATAACGTTATACGTTATATCGTTATGCTACATAACGATATACGTTATAACGTAATACTATATAACGTTATACGTTATATCGTAATGCTACATAACGTTATACGTTATATCGTAATGCTACATAACGTTATACGTTATATCGTAATGCTACGTAATGTTATACGATATATCGTAATGCTACATAACGTTATACGTTATATCGTAATGCTACATAACGTTATACGTTATATCGTTATGCTACATAACGTTATACGTTATATCGTAATGCTACACAACGTTATACGTTATATCGTAATGCTACATAACGTTATACGTTATATCGTTATGCTACATACCGTTATACGTTATAACGTATTACCATATAACGTTATACGTTATATCGTAATGCTACATAACGTTATACGTCATAACGTATTACCATATAACGTTATACGTTATATCGTAATGCTACATAACGTTATACGTTATATCGTCATGCTACATAATGTTATACGTTATAACGTAATACTATATAACGTTATACGTTATATCGTAATGCTACATAACGTTATACGTTATATCGTAATGCTACATAACGTTATACGATATATCGTAATGCTACATAACGTTATACGTTATATCGTAATTCTACATAACGTTATACGTTATATCGTAATGCTACATAACGTTATACGTTATATCGTAATGCTACATAACGTTATACGATATAACGTATTAGCATATAACGTTATACGTTATATCGTTATGCTACATAACGTTATACGTTATATCGTAAAGCTACATAACGTCATACGTTATATCGTTATGCTACATAACGTTATACGTTATATCGTAATGCTACATAACGTTATACGTTATATCGTAATGCTACATAACGTTATACGTTATAACGTATTACCATAATACGTTATACGTTATATCGTAATAATACATAACGTTATACGTTATATCGTTATGCTACATAACGTTATACGTTATATCGTAATGCTACATAACGTTATACGTTATATCGTTATGCTACATAACGTTATACGTTATAACGTATTACCATATAACGTTACACGTTATATCATAATGCTACATAACGTTATACGTTATATCGTAAAGCTACATAACGTTATACGTTATATCGTAATGCTACATAACGTTATACGTTATATCGTTATGCTACATAACGATATACGTTATAACGTAATACTATATAACGTTATACGTTATATCGTAATGCTACATAACGTTATACGTTATATCGTAATGCTACATAACGTTATACGTTATATCGTAATGCTACGTAATGTTATACGATATATCGTAATGCTACATAACGTTATACGTTATATCGTAATGCTACATAACGTTATACGTTATATCGTTATGCTACATAACGTTATACGTTATATCGTAATGCTACACAACGTTATACGTTATATCGTAATGCTACATAACGTTATACGTTATATCGTTATGCTACATACCGTTATACGTTATAACGTATTACCATATAACGTTATACGTTATATCGTAATGCTACATAACGTTATACGTCATAACGTATTACCATATAACGTTATACGTTATATCGTAATGCTACATAACGTTATACGTTATATCGTCATGCTACATAATGTTATACGTTATAACGTAATACTATATAACGTTATACGTTATATCGTAATGCTACATAACGTTATACGTTATATCGTAATGCTACATAACGTTATACGATATATCGTAATGCTACATAACGTTATACGTTATATCGTAATTCTACATAACGTTATACGTTATATCGTAATGCTACATAACGTTATACGTTATATCGTAATGCTACATAACGTTATACGATATAACGTATTAGCATATAACGTTATACGTTATATCGTTATGCTACATAACGTTATACGTTATATCGTAAAGCTACATAACGTCATACGTTATATCGTTATGCTACATAACGTTATACGTTATATCGTAATGCTACATAACGTTATACGTTATATCGTAATGCTACATAACGTTATACGTTATATCGTCATGCTACATAATGTTATACGTTATAACGTAATACTATATAACGTTATACGTTATATCGTAATGCTACATAACGTTATACGTTATATCGTAATGCTACATAACGTTATACGTTATATCGTAATGCTACATAACGTTATACGTTATATCGTAATGCTACATAACGTTATACGTTATATCGTAATGCTACATAACGTTATACGATATAACGTATTAGTATATAACGTTATACGTTATATCGTTATGCTACATAATGTTATACGTTATATCGTAATGCTACATAACGTTACACGTTATATAGTAATGCTACATAACGTTACACGTTATATCGTAATGCTACATAACGTTATACGATATATCGTAATGCTACATAACGTTATACGTTATATCTTAAAGCTATATAACGTTATAGGTTATATCGTTATGCTACATAACGTTATACGTTATATCGTAATGCTACATAACGTTATACGTTATATCGTAATGCTACATAACGTTATACGTTATATCGTTATGCTACATAACGTTATACGTTATAACGTATTACCATATAACGTTATACGTTAAATCGTAATGCTACATAACGTTATACGTTATAACGTATTACCATATAACGTTATACGTTATGTCGTAATGCTACATAACGTTATACGTTATATCGATATGCTACATAACGTTATACGTTATAACGTATTACCCTATAACGTTATACGTTATATCGTAATGCTACATAACGTTATACGTTATATCGTAATGCTGCATAACGTTGTGCGTTATATCGTAATGCTACATAACGTTATACGTTATAACGTATTACCATATAACGTTATACGTTATATCGTAATGCTACATAACGTTATACGTTATATCGTAATGCTACATAACGTTATACGTTATAACGTCATACTATATAACGTCATACGTTATATCGTAATGCTACATAACGTTATACGTTATATCGATATGCTACATAACGTTATACGTTATAACCTATTACCCTATAACGTTATACGTTATATCGTAATGCTACATAACGTTATACGATATATCGTAATGCTACATAACGTTGTACGTTATATCGTAATGCTACATAACGTTATACGTTATAACGTCATACTATATAACGTTATACGTTATAACGTCATACTATATAACGTTATACGTTATATCGTAATGCTACATAACGTTATACGTTATATCGTAATGCTACATAACGTTATACGTTATATCGTAATGCTACATAACGTTATACGTTATATCGTTATGCTACATAACGTTATACGTTATAACGTATTACCATATAACGTTATACGTTAAATCGTAATGCTACATAACGTTATACGTTATAACGTGTTACCATATAACGTTATACGTTATGTCGTAATGCTACATAACGTTATACGTTATATCGATATGCTACATAACGTTATACGTTATAACGTATTACCCTATAACGTTATACGTTATATCGTAATGCTACATAACGTTATACGTTATATCGTAATGCTGCATAACGTTATGCGTTATATCGTAATGCTACATAACGTTATACGTTATAACGTATTACCCTATAACGTTATACGTTATATCGTAATGCTACATAACGTTATACGTTATATCGTTATGCTACATAATGTTATACGTTATATCGCAATGCTACATAACGTTACACGTTATATCGTAATGCTACATAACGTTACACGTTATATCGTAGTGCTACATAACGTTATAGGTTATATCGTTATGCTACATAACGTTATACGTTATATCGTAATGCTACATAACGTTATACGTTATATCGTAATGCTACATAATGTTATACGTTATATCGTTATGCTACATAACGTTATACGTTATAACGTATTACCATATAACGTTATACGTTAAATCGTAATGCTACATAACGTTATACGTTATAACGTATTACCATATAACGTTATACGTTATGTCGTAATGCTACATAACGTTATACGTTATATCGTTATGCTACATAACGTTATACGTTATAACGTATTACCTTATAACGTTATACGTTATATCGTAATGCTACATAACGTTATACGTTATAACGTATTACCATATGACGTTATACGTTATATCGTAATGCTACATAACGTTATACGTTATATGGTTATGCTACATAACGTTATACGTTATATCGTTATGCAACATAACGTCATACGTTATAACGTATTACCATATAACGTTATACGTTATATCGTAATGCTACATAACGTTATACGTTATAACGTAATACTATATAACGTTATACGTTATATCGTAATGCTACATAACGTCACACGTTATATCGTAATGCTACATAACGTTATACGTTATATCGTAATGCTACATAACGTTATACGTTATATCGTAATGCGACATAACTTTATACGTTATATCGTAATGCTACATAACGTTATACGTTAAATCGTAATGCTACATAACGTTATACGTTATAACGTATTACCATATAACGTTATACGTTATGTCGTAATGCTACATAACGTTATACGTTATATCGTTATGCTACATAACGTTATACGTTATAACGTATTACCTTATAACGTTATACGTTATATCGTAATGCTACATAACGTTATACGTTATAACGTATTACCATATAACTTTATACGTTATATCGTAATGCTACATAACGTTATACGTTATATCGTTATGCTACATAACGTTATACGTTATATCGTATTACCATATAACGTTATACGTTATATCGTAATGCTACATAACGTTATACGTTCTATCGTTATGCTACATAACGTTATACGTTATAACGTAATACGATATAACGTTATACGTTATATCGTAATGCTACATAACGTTATACGTTATATCGTAATGCTACATAACGTCATACGTTATAACGTATTACCATATAACGTTATACGTTATGTCGTAATGCTACATAACGTTATACGTTATATCGTAATGCTACATAACGTTATACGTTATATCGTAATGCTACATAACGTTATACGTTATATCGTAATGCTACATAACGTCATACGTTATAACGTATTACCATATAACGTTATACGTTAAATCGTAATGCTACATAACGTTATACGTTATAACGTATTACCATATAACGTTATACGTTATGTCGTAATGCTACATAACGTTATACGTTATATCGTAATGCTACATAACGTTATACGTTATATCGTTATGCTACATAACGTTATACGTTATATCGTAATGCTACATAACGTTATACGTTATATCGTTATGCTACATAACGTTATACGTTATAACGTATTACCGTATAACGTTACACGTTATATCATAATGCTACATAACGTTATACGTTATATCGTAAAGCTACATAACGTTATACGTTATATCGTAATGCTACACAACGTTATACGTTATATCGTTATGCTACATAACGTTATACGTTATATCGTAAAGCTACATAACGTCATACGTTATAACGTAATACTATATAACGTTATACGTTATATCGTAATGCTACATAACGTTACACGTTATATCGTAATGCTACATAACGTTATACGTTATATCGTAATGCTACATAACGTTATACGTTATATCGTAATGCTACATAACGTTATACGTTATATCGTAAAGCTACATAACGTTATACGTTATATCGTAATGCTACACAACGTTATACGTTATATCGTTATGCTACATAACGTTATACGTTATATCGTAAAGCTACATAACGTCATACGTTATATCGTTATGCTACATAACGTTATACGTTATATCGTAATGCTACATAACGTTATACGTTATATCGTAATGCTACATAACGTTATACGTTATAACGTATTACCATATAACGTTATACGTTATATCGTAATGCTACATAACGTTATACGTTATATCGTTATGCTACATAACGATATACGTTATAACGTAATACTATATAACGTTATACGTTATATCGTAATGCTACATAACGTTATACGTTATATCGTAATGCTACATAACGTTATACGTTATATCGTAATGCTACGTAATGTTATACGATATATCGTAATGCTACATAACGTTATACGTTATATCGTAATGCTACATAACGTTATACGTTATATCGTTATGCTACATAACGTTATACGTTATATCGTAATGCTACACAACGTTATACGTTATATCGTAATGCTACATAACGTTATACGTTATATCGTTATGCTACATACCGTTATACGTTATAACGTATTACCATATAACGTTATACGTTATATCGTAATGCTACATAACGTTATACGTCATAACGTATTACCATATAACGTTATACGTTATATCGTAATGCTACATAACGTTATACGTTATATCGTCATGCTACATAATGTTATACGTTATAACGTAATACTATATAACGTTATACGTTATATCGTAATGCTACATAACGTTATACGTTATATCGTAATGCTACATAACGTTATACGATATATCGTAATGCTACATAACGTTATACGTTATATCGTAATTCTACATAACGTTATACGTTATATCGTAATGCTACATAACGTTATACGTTATATCGTAATGCTACATAACGTTATACGATATAACGTATTAGCATATAACGTTATACGTTATATCGTTATGCTACATAACGTTATACGTTATATCGTAAAGCTACATAACGTCATACGTTATATCGTTATGCTACATAACGTTATACGTTATATCGTAATGCTACATAACGTTATACGTTATATCGTAATGCTACATAACGTTATACGTTATATCGTAAAGCTACATAACGTTATACGTTATATCGTAATGCTACACAACGTTATACGTTATATCGTTATGCTACATAACGTTATACGTTATATCGTAAAGCTACATAACGTCATACGTTATATCGTTATGCTACATAACGTTATACGTTATATCGTAATGCTACATAACGTTATACGTTATATCGTCATGCTACATAACGTTATACGTTATAACGTATTACCATATAACGTCACACGTTATATCGTAATGCTACATAACGTTATACGTTATATCGTTATGCTACATAACGTTATACGTTATAACGTAATACTATATAACGTTATACGTTATATCGTAATGCTACATAACGTTATACGTAATATCGTAATGCTACATAACGTTATACGTTATAGCGTATTACCATATAACGTTATACGTTATATCGTAATGCTACATAACGTTATACGTTATATCGTTATGCTACATAACGTTATACGTTATAACGTAATACTATATAACGTTATACGTTATATCGTAATGCTACATAACGTTACACGTTATATCGTAATGCTACATAACGTTATACGTTATATCGTAATGCTACATAACGTTATACGTTATATCGTAATGCGACATAACTTTATACGTTATATCGTAATGCTACATAACGTTATACGTTATATCGTAATGCTACATAACGTTATACGTTATATCGTAATGCTACATAACTTTATACGTTATATCGTAATGCTACATAACGTTACACGTTATATCGTAATTCTACATAACGTTACACTTTATATCGTAATGCTACATAACGTTACACGTTATAACGTAATGCTACATAACGCTACACGTTATATCGTAATGCTACGTAATGTTATACGATATATCGTAATGCTACATAACGTTATACGTTATATCGTAATGCTACATAACGTTATACGTTATATCGTTATGCTACATAACGTTATACGTTATATCGTAATGCTACACAACGTTATACGTTATATCGTAATGCTACATAACGTTATACGTTATATCGTTATGCTACATACCGTTATACGTTATAACGTATTACCATATAACGTTATACGTTATATCGTAATGCTACATAACGTTATACGTCATAACGTATTACCATATAACGTTATACGTTATATCGTAATGCTACATAACGTTATACGTTATATCGTCATGCTACATAATGTTATACGTTATAACGTAATACTATATAACGTTATACGTTATATCGTAATGCTACATAACGTTATACGTTATATCGTAATGCTACATAACGTTATACGATATATCGTAATGCTACATAACGTTATACGTTATATCGTAATTCTACATAACGTTATACGTTATATCGTAATGCTACATAACGTTATACGTTATATCGTAATGCTACATAACGTTATACGATATAACGTATTAGCATATAACGTTATACGTTATATCGTTATGCTACATAATGTTATACGTTATATCGTAATGCTACATAACGTTACACGTTATATCGTAATGCTACATAACGTTATAGGTTATATCGTTATGCTACATAACGTTATACGTTATGTCGTAATGCTACATAACGTTATACGTTATAACGTATTACCATATAACGTTATACGTTATATCGTAATGCTACATAACGTTATACGTTATATCGTCATGCTACATAATGTTATACGTTATAACGTAATACTATATAACGTTATACGTTATATCGTAATGATACATAACGTTATACGTTATATCGTAATGCTACATAACGTTATACGATATATCGTAATGCTACATAACGTTATACGTTATATCGTAATTCTACATAACGTTATACGTTATATCGTAATGCTACATAACGTTACACGTTATATCGTAATGCTACATAACGTTATACGATATAACGTATTAGCATATAACGTTATACGTTATATCGTTATGCTACATAATGTTATACGTTATATCGTAATGCTACATAACGTTACACGTTATATCGTAATGCTACATAACGTTATAGGTTATATCGTTATGCTACATAACGTTATACGGTATATCGTAATGCTACATAACGTTATACGTTATATCGTAATGCTACATAACGTTATACGTTATAACGTATTACCATATAACGTTATACGCTATATCGTAATGCTACATAACGTTATACGTTATAACGTATTACCATATAACGTTATACGTTATATCGTAATTCTACATAACGTTATACGTTATATCGTAATGCTACATAACGTTACACGTTATATCGAAATGCTACATAACGTTACACGTTATATCGTAATGCTACATAACGTTATAGGTTATATCGTTATGCTACATAACGTTATACGTTATGTCGTAATGCTACATAACGTTATACGTTATAACGTATTACCATATAACGTTATACGTTATATCGTAATGCTACATAACGTCATACGTTATATCGTTATGCTACATAACGTTATACGTTATATCGTAATGCTACATAACGTTATACGTTATATCGTAATGCTACATAACGTTATACGTTATAACGTATTACCATATAACATTATAGGTTATATCGTAATGCTACATAACGTTATACGTTATATCGTAATGCTACATAACGTTATACGTTATATCGTTATGCTACATAACGTTATACGTTATAACGTATTACCATATAACGTTATACGTTATATCGTAATGCTACATAACGTTATACGTTATGTCGTAATGCTACATAACGTTATACGTTATAACGTATTACCATATAACGTTATACGTTATATCGTAATGCTACATAACGTTATATGTTATATCGTAATGCTACATAACGTTATACGATATAACGTATTAGCATATAACGTTATACGTTATATCGTTATGCTACATAATGTTATACGTTATATCGTAATGCTACATAACGTTACACGTTATATCGAAATGCTACATAACGTTACACGTTATATCGTAATGCTACATAACGTTATAGGTTATATCGTTATGCTACATAACGTTATACGTTATATCGTAATGCTACATAACGTTATACGTTATATCGTAATGCTACATAACTTTATACGTTATATCGTAATGCTACATAACGTTACACGTTATATCGTAATTCTACATAACGTTACACGTTATATCGTAATGCTACATAAGGTTACACGTTATAACGTAATGCTACATAACGCTACACGTTATATCGTAATGCTACGTAATGTTATACGATATATCGTAATGCTACATAACGTTATACGTTATATCGTAATGCTACATAACGTTATACGTTATATCGTTATGCTACATAACGTTATACGTTATATCGTAATGCTACACAACGTTATACGTTATATCGTAATGCTACATAACGTTATACGTTATATCGTTATGCTACATACCGTTATACGTTATAACGTATTACCATATAACGTTATACGTTATATCGTAATGCTACATAACGTTATACGTTATATCGTAATGCTACATAACGTTATGCGATATAACGTATTAGCATATAACGTTATACGTTATATCGTTATGCTACATAATGTTATACGTTATATCGTAATGCTACATAACGTTACACGTTATATCGAAATGCTACATAACGTTACACGTTATATCGTAATGCTACATAACGTTATAGGTTATATCGTTATGCTACATAACGTTATACGTTATGTCGTAATGCTACATAACGTTATACGTTATAACGTATTACCATATAACGTTATACGTTATATCGTAATGCTACATAACGTCATACGTTATATCGTTATGCTACATAACGTTATACGTTATATCGTAATGCTACATAACGTTATACGTTATATCGTAATGCTACATAACGTTATACGTTATAACGTATTACCATATAACATTATACGTTATATCGTAATGCTACATAACGTTACACGTTATATCGTAATGCTACATAACGTTATACGTTATATCGTAATGCTACATAACGTTATACGTTATAACGTATTACCATATAACGTTATACGTTATATCGTAATGCTACATAACGTTATACGTTATATCGTTATGCTACATAACGTTATACGTTATAACGTATTACCATATAACGTTATACGCTATATCGTAATGCTACATAACGTTATACGTTATAACGTATTACCATATAACGTTATACGTTATATCGTAATTCTACATAACGTTATACGTTATATCGTTATGCTACATAACGTTATACGTTATATCGTTATGCTACATTACGTTATACGTCATATCGTAATGCTACATAACGTTATACGTTATATCGTAATGCTACATAACGTTATACGTTATATCGTTATGCTACATAACGTTATACGTTATAACGTATTACCATATAACGTTATACGTTATATCGTAATGCTACATAACGTTATACGTTATGTCGTAATGCTACATAACGTTATACGTTATAACGTATTACCATATAACGTTATACGTTATATCGTAATGCTACATAACGTTATATGTTATATCGTAATGCTACATAACGTTATACGATATAACGTATTAGCATATAACGTTATACGTTATATCGTTATGCTACATAATGTTATACGTTATATCGTAATGCTACATAACGTTACACGTTATATCGTAATGCTACATAACGTTATACGTTATATCGTAATGCTACATAACGTTATACGTTATAACGTATTACCATATAACGTTATACGTTATATCGTAATGCTACATAACGTTATACGTTATATCGTTATGCTACATAACGTTATACGTTATAACGTATTACCATATAACGTTATACGCTATATCGTAATGCTACATAACGTTATACGTTATAACGTATTACCATATAACGTTATACGTTATATCGTAATTCTACATAACGTTATACGTTATATCGTTATGCTACATAACGTTATACGTTATATCGTTATGCTACATTACGTTATACGTCATATCGTAATGCTACATAACGTTATACGTTATATCGTAATGCTACATAACGTTATACGTTATATCGTTATGCTACATAACGTTATACGTTATAACGTATTACCATATAACGTTATACGTTATATCGTAATGCTACATAACGTTATACGTTATGTCGTAATGCTACATAACGTTATACGTTATAACGTATTACCATATAACGTTATACGTTATATCGTAATGCTACATAACGTTATATGTTATATCGTAATGCTACATAACGTTATACGATATAACGTATTAGCATATAACGTTATACGTTATATCGTTATGCTACATAATGTTATACGTTATATCGTAATGCTACATAACGTTACACGTTATATCGAAATGCTACATAACGTTACACGTTATATCGTAATGCTACATAACGTTATAGGTTATATCGTTATGCTACATAACGTTATACGTTATGTCGTAATGCTACATAACGTTATACGTTATAACGTATTACCATATAACGTTATACGTTATATCGTAATGCTACATAACGTCATACGTTATATCGTTATGCTACATAACGTTATACGTTATATCGTAATGCTACATAACGTTATACGTTATATCGTAATGCTACATAACGTTATACGTTATAACGTATTACCATATAACATTATACGTTATATCGTAATGCTACATAACGTTACACGTTATATCGTAATGCTACATAACGTTATACGTTATATCGTAATGCTACATAACGTTATACGTTATAACGTATTACCATATAACGTTATACGTTATATCGTAATGCTACATAACGTTATACGTTATATCGTTATGCTACATAACGTTATACGTTATAACGTATTACCATATAACGTTATACGCTATATCGTAATGCTACATAACGTTATACGTTATAACGTATTACCATATAACGTTATACGTTATATCGTAATGCTACATAACGTTATACGTTATATCGTTATGCTACATAACGTTATACGTTATATCGTTATGCTACATTACGTTATACGTCATATCGTAATGCTACATAACGTTATACGTTATATCGTAATGCTACATAACGTTATACGTTATATCGTTATGCTACATAACGTTATACGTTATAACGTATTACCATATAACGTTATACGTTATGTCGTAATGCTACATAACGTTATACGTTATATCGATATGCTACATAACGTTATACGTTATAACGTATTACCCTATAACGTTATACGTTATATCGTAATGCTACATAACGTTATACGTTATATCGTAATGCTGCATAACGTTATGCGTTATATCGTAATGCTACATAACGTTATACGTTATATCGTAATGCTACATAACGTTATACGTTATATCGTAATGCTACATAACGTTATACGTTATAACGTCATACTATATAATGTTATACGTTATATCGTAATGCTACATAACGTTATACGATATATCGTAATGCTACATAACGTTATACGTTATATCGTAATTCTACATAACGTTATACGTTATATCGTAATGCTACATAACGTTATACGTTATATCGTAATGCTACATAACGTTATACGATATAACGTATTAGCATATAACGTTATACGTTATATCGTTATGCTACATAATGTTATACGTTATATCGCAATGCTACATAACGTTACACGTTATATCGTAATGCTACATAACGTTACACGTTATATCGTAATGCTACATTACGTTATAGGTTATATCGTTATGCTACATAACGTTATACGTTATATCGTAATGCTACATAACGTTATACGTTATATCGTAATGCTACATAATGTTATACGTTATATCGTTATGCTACATAACGTTATACGTTATAACGTATTACCATATAACGTTATACGTTAAATCGTAATGCTACATAACGTTATACGTTATAACGTATTACCATATAACGTTATACGTTATGTCGTAATGCTACATAACGTTATACGTTATATCGTTATGCTACATAACGTTATACGTTATATCGTAATGCTACATAACGTTATACGTTATAACGTCATACTATATAACGTTATACGTTATATCGTAATGCTACATAACGTTATACGATATATCGTAATGCTACATAACGTTATACGTTATATCGTAATTCTACATAACGTTATACGTTATATCGTAATGCTACATAACGTTATACGTTATATCGTAATGCTTCATATCGTTATACGTTATCTCGTAATGCTACATAACGTTATACGTTATATCGTAATGCTACATAACGTTATACGTTATAACGTATTACCATATAACGTTATACGTTATATCGTAATGCTACATAACGTTATACGTTATATCGTTATGCTACATAACGTTACACGTTATATCGTAATGCTACATAACGTTATACGCTATATCGTAATGCTACATAACGTTATACGTTACATCGTAATGCTACATAACGTTATACGTTATATCTTAATGCTACATAACGTTATACGTTATATCGTAAAGCCACATAACGTTATACGTTATATCGTAATGCCACATAACGTTAAACGTTATATCATAATGCCACATAACGTTATACGTTATATCGTAATGCTACATAACGTTATACGTTATATCGTTATGCTACATACCGTTATACGTTATAACGTATTACCATATAACGTTATACGTTATATCGTAATGCTACATAACGTTATACGTCATAACGTATTACCATATAACGTTATACGTTATATCGTAATGCTACATAACGTTATACGTTATATCGTAATGCTACATAACGTTATACGTTATATCGTAATGCTACATAACGTTATACGCTACATCGTAATGCTACACAACGTTATACGTTATATCGTAATGCTACATAACGTTATACGCTATATCGTAATGCTACATAACGTTATACGTTATATCGTAATGCTACATAACGTTATACGTTATATCGTTATGCCACATACCGTTATACGTTATAACGTATTACCATATAACGTTATACGTTATATCGTAATGCTACATAACGTTATACGTTATATCGTAATGCTACATAACGTTATACGTTATATCGTAATGCTACATAACGTTATACGTTATATCGTAATGCTACATAACGTTATACGCTATATCGTAATGCTACATAACGTTATACGCTATATCGTAATGCTACATAACGTTATACGTTATATCGTAATGCTACATAATGTTATACGTTATATCATAATGCCACATAACGTTATACGTTATATCGTTATGCTACATAACGTTATACGTTATATCGTAATGCTACATAATGTTATACGTTATATCGTAATGCTACATAACGTTATACGTTATATCGTAATGCTACATAACGTTATACGTTATATCGTAATGCTACGTAACGTTATACGTTATATCGTAATGCTACGTAACGTTATACGTTATATCATAATGCTACATAACGTTATACGTTATATCGTAATGCTACATAATGTTATACGTTATATCGTAATGCTTCATATCGTTATACGTTATCTCGTAATGCTACATAACGTTATACGTTATATCGTAATGCTACATAACGTTATACGTTATATCGTAAAGCCACATAACGTTATACGTTATATCGTAATGCCACATAATGTTATACGTTATATCATAATGCCACATAACGTTATACGTTATATCGTTATGCTACATAACGTTATACGTTATATCGTAATGCTACATAACGTTATACGTTATAACGTATTACCATATAACGTTATACGTTATATCGTAATGCTACATAACGTTATACGTTATATCGTTATGCTACATAACGTTACACGTTATATCGTAATGCTACATAACGTTATACGCTATATCGTAATGCTACATAACGTTATACGTTACATCGTAATGCTACATAACGTTATACGTTATATCTTAATGCTACATAACGTTATACGTTATATCGTAAAGCCACATAACGTTAAACGTTATATCATAATGCCACATAACGTTATACGTTATATCGTAATGCTACATAACGTTATACGTTATATCGTTATGCTACATACCGTTATACGTTATAACGTATTACCATATAACGTTATACGTTATATCGTAATGCTACATAGCGTTATACGCTATATCGTAATGCTACACAACGTTATACGTTATATCGTAATGCTACATAACGTTATACGTTATATCGTAATGCTACATAACGTTATACGTTATATCGTAATGCTACATAACGTTATACGTTATATCGTAATGCTACATAACGTTATACGCTATATCGTAATGCTACATAACGTTATACGTTATATCGTAATGCTACATAACGTTATACGTTATATCGTAATGCTACATAACGTTATACGCTATATCGTAATGCTACATAACGTTATACGCTATATCGTAATGCTACATAACGTTATAGGTTATATCGTTATGCTACATAACGTTATACGTTATATCGTAATGCTACATAACGTTATACGTTATATCGTAATGCTACATAATGTTATACGTTATATCGTTATGCTACATAACGTTATACGTTATAACGTATTACCATATAACGTTATACGTTAAATCGTAATGCTACATAACGTTATACGTTATAACGTATTACCATATAACGTTATACGTTATGTCGTAATGCTACATAACGTTATACGTTATATCGTTATGCTACATAACGTTATACGTTATAACGTATTACCCTATAACGTTATACGTTATATCGTAATGCTACATAACGTTATACGTTATTACGTATTACCATATAACGTTATACGTTATATCGTAATGCTACATAACGTTATACGTTATATGGTTATGCTACATAACGTTATACGTTATATCGTTATGCAACATAACGTTATACGTTATAACGTATTACCATATAACGTTATACGTTATATCGTAATGCTACATAACGTTATACGTTATATCGTAATGCTACATAACGTTATACGTTATATCGTAATGCTACATAACGTTATACGCTATATCGTAATGCTACACAACGTTATACGTTATATCGTAATGCTACATAACGTTATACGCTATATCGTAATGCTACATAACGTTATACGTTATATCGTAATGCTACATAACGTTATACGTTATATCGTTATGCCACATACCGTTATACGTTATAACGTATTACCATATAACGTTATACGTTATATCGTAATGCTACATAACGTTATACGTTATATCGTAATGCTACATAACGTTATACGTTATATCGTAATGCTACATAACGTTATACGCTATATCGTAATGCTACACAACGTTATACGTTATATCGTAATGCTACATAACGTTATACGTTATATCGTAATGCTACATAACGTTATACGTTATATCGTAATGCTACATAACGTTATACGCTATATCGTAATGCTACACAACGTTATACGTTATATCGTAATGCTACATAACGTTATACGCTATATCGTAATGCTACATAACGTTATACGCTATATCGTAATGCTACATAACGTTATACGTTATATCGTAATGCTACATAACGATATACGTTATATCGTAATGCTACATATCGTTATACGATATAACGTATTAGCATATAACGTTATACGCTATATCGTAATGCTACAAAACGTTATACGTTATATCGTTGTGCTACATAATGTTATACGTTATATCGTAATGCTACATAACGTTATACGTTATATCGTAATGCTACATAACGTTATACGTTATATCGTAATGCTACGTAACGTTATACGTTATATCGTAATGCTACGTAACGTTATACGTTATATCATAATGCTACATAACGTTATACGTTATATCGTAATGCTACATAATGTTATACGTTATATCGTAATGCTTCATATCGTTATACGTTATCTCGTAATGCTACATAACGTTATACGTTATATCGTAATGCTACATAACGTTATACGTTATATCGTAAAGCCACATAACGTTATACGTTATATCGTAATGCCACATAACGTTATACGTTATATCATAATGCCACATAACGTTATACGTTATATCGTTATGCTACATAACGTTATACGTTATATCGTAATGCTACATAACGTTATACGTTATAACGTATTACCATATAACGTTATACGTTATATCGTAATGCTACATAACGTTATACGTTATATCGTTATGCTACATAACGTTACACGTTATATCGTAATGCTACATAACGTTATACGCTATATCGTAATGCTACATAACGTTATACGTTACATCGTAATGCTACATAACGTTATACGTTATATCTTAATGCTACATAACGTTATACGTTATATCGTAAAGCCACATAACGTTATACGTTATATCGTAATGCCACATAACGTTAAACGTTATATCATAATGCCACATAACGTTATACGTTATATCGTAATGCTACATAACGTTATACGTTATATCGTTATGCTACATACCGTTATACGTTATAACGTATTACCATATAACGTTATACGTTATATCGTAATGCTACATAACGTTATACGTCATAACGTATTACCATATAACGTTATACGTTATATCGTAATGCTACATAACGTTATACGTTATATCGTAATGCTACATAACGTTATACGTTATATCGTAATGCTACATAACGTTATACGCTACATCGTAATGCTACACAACGTTATACGTTATATCGTAATGCTACATAACGTTATACGCTATATCGTAATGCTACATAACGTTATACGTTATATCGTAATGCTACATAACGTTATACGTTATATCGTTATGCCACATACCGTTATACGTTATAACGTATTACCATATAACGTTATACGTTATATCGTAATGCTACATAACGTTATACGTTATATCGTAATGCTACATAACGTTATACGTTATATCGTAATGCTACATAACGTTATACGTTATATCGTAATGCTACATAACGTTATACGCTATATCGTAATGCTACATAACGTTATACGCTATATCGTAATGCTACATAACGTTATACGTTATATCGTAATGCTACATAACGATATACGTTATATCGTAATGCTACATATCGTTATACGATATAACGTATTAGCATATAACGTTATACGCTATATCGTAATGCTACATAACGTTATACGTTATATCGTTGTGCTACATAATGTTATACGTTATATCGTAATGCTACATAACGTTATACGTTATATCGTAATGCTACATAACGTTATACGTTATATCGTAATGCTACGTAACGTTATACGCTATATCGTAATGCTACATAACGTTATACGCTATATCGTAATGCTACATAACGTTATACGTTATATCGTAATGCTTCATATCGTTATACGTTATATCGTAATGCTACATAACGTTATACGTTATATCGTAATGCTACATAACGTTATACGCTATATCGTAATGCTACATAACGTTATACGCTATATCGTAATGCTACATAACGTTATACGTTATATCGTAATGCTACATAACGATATACGTTATATCGTAATGCTACATATCGTTATACGATATAACGTATTAGCATATAACGTTATACGCTATATCGTAATGCTACATAACGTTATACGTTATATCGTTGTGCTACATAATGTTATACGTTATATCGTAATGCTACATAACGTTATACGTTATATCGTAATGCTACATAACGTTATACGTTATATCGTAATGCTACGTAACGTTATACGCTATATCGTAATGCTACATAACGTTATACGTTATATCGTAATGCTACATAACGTTATACGCTATATCGTAATGCTACATAACGTTATACGCTATATCGTAATGCTACATAACGTTATACGTTATATCGTAATGCTACATAACGATATACGTTATATCGTAATGCTACATATCGTTATACGATATAACGTATTAGCATATAACGTTATACGCTATATCGTAATGCTACATAACGTTATACGTTATATCGTTGTGCTACATAATGTTATACGTTATATCGTAATGCTACATAACGTTATACGTTATATCGTAATGCTACATAACGTTATATGTTATATCGTAATGCTACGTAACGTTATACGCTATATCGTAATGCTACATAACGTTATACGCTATATCGTAATGCTACATAACGTTATACGTTATATCGTAATGCTTCATATCGTTATACGTTATCTCGTAATGCTACATAACGTTATACGTTATATCGTAATGCTACATAACGTTATACGTTATATCGTAAAGCCACATAACGTTATACGTTATATCGTAATGCCACATAACGTTATACGTTATATCATAATGCCACATAACGTTATACGTTATATCGTTATGCTACATAACGTTATACGTTATATCGTAATGCTACATAACGTTATACGTTATAACGTATTACCATATAACGGTATACGTTATATCGTAATGCTACATAACGTTATACGTTATATCGTTATGCTACATAACGTTACACGTTATATCGTAATGCTACATAACGTTATACGCTATATCGTAATGCTACATAACGTTATACGTTACATCGTAATGCTACATAACGTTATACGTTATATCTTAATGCTACATAACGTTATACGTTATATCGTAAAGCCACATAACGTTATACGTTATATCGTAATGCCACATAACGTTAAACGTTATATCATAATGCCACATAACGTTATACGTTATATCGTAATGCTACATAACGTTATACGTTATATCGTTATGCTACATACCGTTATACGTTATAACGTATTACCATATAACGTTATACGTTATATCGTAATGCTACATAACGTTATACGTCATAACGTATTACCATATAACGTTATACGTTATATCGTAATGCTACATAACGTTATACGTTATATCGTAATGCTACATAACGTTATACGTTATATCGTAATGCTACATAACGTTATACGCTATATCGTAATGCTACACAACGTTATACGTTATATCGTAATGCTACATAACGTTATACGCTATATCGTAATGCTACATAACGTTATACGTTATATCGTAATGCTACATAACGTTATACGTTATATCGTTATGCCACATACCGTTATACGTTATAACGTATTACCATATAACGTTATACGTTATATCGTAAGGCTACATAACGTTATACGTTATATCGTAATGCTACATAACGTTATACGTTATATCGTAATGCTACATAACGTTATACGCTATATCGTAATGCTACACAACGTTATACGTTATATCGTAATGCTACATAACGTTATACGTTATATCGTAATGCCACATAACGTTATACGTTATATCATAATGCCACATAACGTTATACGTTATATCGTTATGCTACATAACGTTATACGTTATATCGTAATGCTACATAACGTTATACGTTATAACGTATTACCATATAACGTTATACGTTATATCGTAATGCTACATAACGTTATACGTTATATCGTTATGCTACATAACGTTACACGTTATATCGTAATGCTACATAACGTTATACGCTATATCGTAATGCTACATAACGTTATACGTTACATCGTAATGCTACATAACGTTATACGTTATATCTTAATGCTACATAACGTTATACGTTATATCGTAAAGCCACATAACGTTATACGTTATATCGTAATGCCACATAACGTTAAACGTTATATCATAATGCCACATAACGTTATACGTTATATCGTAATGCTACATAACGTTATACGTTATATCGTTATGCTACATACCGTTATACGTTATAACGTATTACCATATAACGTTATACGTTATATCGTAATGCTACATAACGTTATACGTCATAACGTATTACCATATAACGTTATACGTTATATCGTAATGCTACATAACGTTATACGTTATATCGTAATGCTACATAACGTTATACGTTATATCGTAATGCTACATAACGTTATACGCTATATCGTAATGCTACACAACGTTATACGTTATATCGTAATGCTACATAACGTTATACGCTATATCGTAATGCTACATAACGTTATACGTTATATCGTAATGCTACATAACGTTATACGTTATATCGTTATGCCACATACCGTTATACGTTATAACGTATTACCATATAACGTTATACGTTATATCGTAAGGCTACATAACGTTATACGTTATATCGTAATGCTACATAACGTTATACGTTATATCGTAATGCTACATAACGTTATACGCTATATCGTAATGCTACACAACGTTATACGTTATATCGTAATGCTACATAACGTTATACGTTATATCGTAATGCCACATAACGTTATACGTTATATCATAATGCCACATAACGTTATACGTTATATCGTTATGCTACATAACGTTATACGTTATATCGTAATGCTACATAACGTTATACGTTATAACGTATTACCATATAACGTTATACGTTATATCGTAATGCTACATAACGTTATACGTTATATCGTTATGCTACATAACGTTACACGTTATATCGTAATGATACATAACGTTATACGCTATATCGTAATGCTACATAACGTTATACGTTATATCGTAATGCTACATAACGTTATACGTTATATCGTTATGCCACATACCGTTATACGTTATAACGTATTACCATATAACGTTATACGTTATATCGTAAGGCTACATAACGTTATACGTTATATCGTAATGCTACATAACGTTATACGTTATATCGTAATGCTACATAACGTTATACGCTATATCGTAATGCTACACAACGTTATACGTTATATCGTAATGCTACATAACGTTATACGTTATATCGTAAAGCCACATAACGTTATACGTTATATCGTAATGCCACATAACGTTAAACGTTATATCATAATGCCACATAACGTTATACGTTATATCGTAATGCTACATAACGTTATACGTTATATCGTTATGCTACATACCGTTATACGTTATAACGTATTACCATATAACGTTATACGTTATATCGTAATGCTACATAACGTTATACGTCATAACGTATTACCATATAACGTTATACGTTATATCGTAATGCTACATAACGTTATACGTTATATCGTAATGCTACATAACGTTATACGTTATATCGTAATGCTACATAACGTTATACGCTATATCGTAATGCTACACAACGTTATACGTTATATCGTAATGCTACATAACGTTATACGCTATATCGTAATGCTACATAACGTTATACGTTATATCGTAATGCTACATAACGTTATACGTTATATCGTTATGCCACATACCGTTATACGTTATAACGTATTACCATATAACGTTATACGTTATATCGTAATGCTACATAACGTTATACGTTATATCGTAATGCTACATAACGTTATACGTTATATCGTAATGCTACATAACGTTATACGTTATATCGTAATGCTACATAACGTTATACGCTATATCGTAATGCTACATAACGTTATACGCTATATCGTAATGCTACATAACGTTATACGTTATATCGTAATGCTACATAACGATATACGTTATATCGTAATGCTACATATCGTTATACGATATAACGTATTAACATATAACGTTATACGCTATATCGTAATGCTACATAACGTTATACGTTATATCGTTGTGCTATATAATGTTATACGTTATATCGTAATGCTACATAACGTTATACGTTATATCGTAATGCTACATAACGTTATACGTTATATCGTAATGCTACGTAACGTTATACGTTATATCGTAATGCTACGTAACGTTATACGTTATATCATAATGCTACATAACGTTATACGTTATATCGTAATGCTACATAATGTTATACGTTATATCGTAATGCTTCATATCGTTATACGTTATCTCGTAATGCTACATAACGTTATACGTTATATCGTAATGCTACATAACGTTATACGTTATATCGTAAAGCCACATAACGTTATACGTTATATCGTAATGCCACATAACGTTATACGTTATATCATAATGCCACATAACGTTATACGTTATATCGTTATGCTACATAACGTTATACGTTATATCGTAATGCTACATAACGTTATACGCTATATCGTAATGCTACATAACGTTATACGTTATATCGTAATGCTACATAACGATATACGTTATATCGTAATGCTACATATCGTTATACGATATAACGTATTAGCATATAACGTTATACGCTATATCGTAATGCTACATAACGTTATACGTTATATCGTTGTGCTACATAATGTTATACGTTATATCGTAATGCTACATAACGTTATACGTTATATCGTAATGCTACATAACGTTATACGTTATATCGTAATGCTACGTAACGTTACACGTTATATCGTAATGCTACATAACGTTATACGCTATATCGTAATGCTACATAACGTTATACGTTACATCGTAATGCTACATAACGTTATACGTTATATCGTCATTCTACGTAACGTTATACGTTATATCGTAATGCTACATAACGTTATACGTTATATCGTTGTGCTACATAATGTTATACGTTATATCGTAATGCTACATAACGTTATACGTTATATCGTCATGCTACGTAACGTTATACGTTATATCGTAATGCTACATAACGTTATACGTTATATCGTTGTGCTACATAATGTTATACGTTATATCGTAATGCTACATATCGTTATACGGTATAACGTATTAGCATATAACGTTATACGTCATATCGTAATGCTACATAACGTTATACGTTATATCGTAATGCTACATAACGTTATACGTTATATCGTAATGCTACGTAACGTTATACGTTATATCGTAATGCTACGTAACGTTATACGTTATATCATAATGCTACATATCGTTATACGTTATATCGTAATGCTACATAATGTTATACGTTATATCGTAATGCTTCATATCGTTATACGTTATCTCGTAATGCTACATAACGTTATACGTTATATCGTAATGCTTCATATCGTTATACGTTATCTCGTAATGCTACATAACGTTATACGTTATATCGTCATGCTACGTAACGTTATACGTTATATCGTAATGCTACATAACGTTATACGTTATATCGTTGTGCTACATAATGTTATACGTTATATCGTAATGCTACATAACGTTATACGTTATATCGTCATGCTACGTAACGTTATACGTTATATCGTAATGCTACATAACGTTGTACGTTATATCGTTGTGCTACATAATGTTATACGTTATATCGTAATGCTACGTAATGTTATACGATATATCGTAATGCTACATAACGTTATACGTTATATCGTAATGCTACGTAACGTTATACGATATATCGTAATGCTACATAACGTTATACGTCATAACGTATTACCATATAACATTATACGTTATATCGTAATGCTACACAATGTTATACGTTATATCGTAATGCTACATAACGTTATACGCTATATCGTAATGCTACATAACGTTATACGTTATATCGTAATGCTACATAACGATATAAGTTATATCGTAATGCTACATATCGTTATACGGTATAACGTATTAGCATATAACGTTATACGTTATATCGTAATGCTACATAACGTTATACGTTATATCGTAATGCTACATAACGTTATACGTTATATCGTAATGCTACATAATGTTATACGTTATATCGTAATGCTTCATATCGTTATACGTTATCTCGTAATGCTACATAACGTTATACGTTATATCGTAATGCTACGTAACGTTATACGTTATATCATAATGCTACATATCGTTATACGTTATATCGTAATGCTACATAATGTTATACGTTATATCGTAATGCTTCATATCGTTATACGTTATCTCGTAATGCCACATAACGTTATACGTTATATCATAATGCCACATAACGTTATACGTTATATCGTTATGCTACATAACGTTATACGTTATATCGTAATGCTACATAACGTTATACGTTATAACGTATTACCATATAACGTTATACGTTATATCGTAATGCTACATAACGTTATACGTTATATCGTTATGCTACATAACGTTATACGTTATATCGTAATGCTACATAACGTTATACGCTATATCGTAATGCTACATAACGTTATACGTTACATCGTAATACTACATAACGTTATACGTTATATCGTCATGCTACGTAACGTTATACGTTATATCGTAATGCTACATAACGTTATACGTTATATCGTTGTGCTACATAATGTTATACGTTATATCGTAATGCTACATAACGTTATACGTTATATCGTCATGCTACGTAACGTTATACGTTATATCGTAATGCTACATAACGTTATGCGTTATATCGTTGTGCTACATAATGTTATACGTTATATCGTAATGCTACATAACGTTATACGTTATATCGTAATGCCACATAACGTTATACGTTATATCATAATGCCACATAACGTTATACGTTATATCGTTATGCTACATAACGTTATACGTTATATCGTAATGCTACATAACGTTATACGATATATCGTAATGCTACATAACGTTATACGTTATAACGTATTACCATATAACGTTATACGTTATATCGTAATGCTACATAACGTTATACGTTATATCGTTATGCTACATAACGTTATACGTTATAACGTAATACTATATAACGTTATACGTTATATCGTAATGCTACATAACGTTACACGTTATATCGTAATGCTACGTAACGTTATACGTTATTTCGTAATACTATGTAACGATATACGTTATATCGCAATGCTACGCAACGTTATACGTTATATCGTAATGCTACATAACGTTATACGCTATATCGTAATGCTACATAACGTTATACGTTACATCGTAATGCTACATAACGTTATACGTTATATCGTAATGCTACGTAACGATATACGTTATATCGTAATGCTACGTAACGTTATACGTTATATCGTAATGCTACATAACGTTATACGCTATATCGTAATGCTACATAACGTTATACGTTACATCGTAATGCTACATAACGTTACACGTTATATCGTAATGCTACATAACGTTACACGTTATATCGTAATGCTACATAACGTTACACGTTATATCGTAATGCTACATAACGTTACACTTTAAATCGTAATGCTACATAACGTTACACGTTACAACGTAATGCTACATAACGCTACACGTTATATCGTAATGCTACGTAACGTTATACGTTATTTCGTAATACTATGTAACGATATACGTTATATCGCAATGCTACGCAACGTTATACGTTATATCGTAATGCTACATAACGTTATACGCTATATCGTAATGCTACATAACGTTATACGTTACATCGTAATGCTACATAACGTTATACGTTATATCGTAATGCTACGTAACGATATACGTTATATCGTAATGCTACATAACGTTACACGTTATATCGTAATGCTACATAACGTTACACTTTATATCGTAATGCTACATAACGTTACACGTTACAACGTAATGCTACATAACGCTACACGTTATATCGTAATGCTACGTAATGTTATACGATATATCGTAATGCTACATAACGTTATACGTTATATCGTAATGCTACATAACGTTACACGTTATATCGTAATGCTACATAACGTTACACGTTATATCGTAATGCTACATAACGTTACACTTTATATCGTAATGCTACATAACGTTACACGTTACAACGTAATGCTACATAACGCTACACGTTATATCGTAATGCTACGTAATGTTATACGATATATCGTAATGCTACATAACGTTATACGTTATATCGTAATGCTACATAACGTTATACGTTATATCGTTATGCTACATAACGTTATACGTTACATCGTAATGCTACATAACGTTATACGTTATATCGTAATGCTACGTAACGATATACGTTATATCGTAATGCTACGTAACGTTATACGTTATATCGTTATGCTACATAATGTTATACGTTATAACGTAATACTATATAACGTTATACGTTATATCGTAATGCTACATAACGTTATACGTTATATCGTAATGCTACATAACGTTATACGTTATATCGTAATGCTACATAACGTTATACGCTATATCGTAATGCTACACAACGTTATACGTTATATCGTAATGCTACATAACGTTATACGCTATATCGTAATGCTACATAACGTTATACGTTATATCGTAATGCTACATAACGATATACGTTATATCGTAATGCTACATATCGTTATACGATATAACGTATTAGCATATAACATTATACGTTATATCGTAATGTTACATAACGTTATACGTTATATCGTTATGCTACATACCGTTATACGTTATAACGTATTACCATATAACGTTATACGTTATATCGTTATGCTACATACCGTTATACGTTATAACGTATTACCATATAACGTTATACGTTATATCGTAATGCTACATAACGTTATACGTCATAACGTATTACCATATAACGTTATACGCTATATCGTAATGCTACATAACGTTATACGTTATATCGTAATGCTACATAACGTTATACGTTATATCGTAATGCTACATAACGTTATACGCTATATCGTAATGCTACACAACGTTATACGTTATATCGTAATGCTACATAACGTTATACGCTATATCGTAATGCTACATAACGTTATACGTTATATCGTAAAGCCACATAACGTTATACGTTATATCGTAATGCCACATAACGTTATACGTTATATCATAATGCCACATAACGTTACACGTTATATCGTAATGCTACATAACGTTATACGCTATATCGTAATGCTACATAACGTTATACGTTACATCGTAATGCTACACAACGTTATTCGTTATATCTTAATGCTACATAACGTTATACGTTATATCGTAAAGCCACATAACGTTATACGTTATATCGTAATGCCACATAACGTTAAACGTTATATCATAATGCCACATAACGTTATACGTTATATCGTAATGCTACATAACGTTATACGTTATATCGTTATGCTACATACCGTTATACGTTATAACGTATTACCATATAACGTTATACGTTATATCGTAATGCTACATAACGTTATACGTCATAACGTATTACCATATAACGTTATACGTTATATCGTAATGCTACATAACGTTATACGTTATATCGTAATGCTACATAACGTTATACGCTATATCGTAATGCTACATAACGTTATACGCTATATCGTAATGCTACACAACGTTATACGTTATATCGTAATGCTACATAACGTTATACGCTATATCGTAATGCTACATAACGTTATACGTTATATCGTAATGCTACATAACGTTGTACGTTATATCGTAATGCTACATAACGTTATACGTTATATCGTAATGCTACATAACGTTATACGCTATATCGTAATGCTACACAACGTTATACGTTATATCGTAATGCTACATAACGTTATACGCTATATCGTAATGCTACATAACGTTATACGCTATATCGTAATGCTACATAACGTTATACGTTATATCGTAATGCTACATAACGATATACGTTATATCGTAATGCTACATATCGTTATACGATATAACGTATTAGCATATAACGTTATACGCTATATCGTAATGCTACATAACGTTATACGTTATATCGTTGTGCTACATAATGTTATACGTTATATCGTAATGCTACATAACGTTATACGTTATATCGTAATGCTACATAACGTTATACGTTATATCGTAATGCTACGTAACGTTATACGTTATATCGTAATGCTACGTAACGTTATACGTTATATCATAATGCTACATAACGTTATACGTTATATCGTAATGCTACATAATGTTATACGTTATATCGTAATGCTTCATATCGTTATACGTTATCTCGTAATGCTACATAACGTTATACGTTATATCGTAATGCTACATAACGTTATACGTTATATCGTAAAGCCACATAACGTTATACGTTATATCGTAATGCCACATAACGTTATACGTTATATCATAATGCCACATAACGTTATACGTTATATCGTTATGCTACATAACGTTATACGTTATATCGTAATGCTACATAACGTTATACGTTATAACGTATTACCATATAACGTTATACATTATATCGTAATGCTACATAACGTTATACGTTATATCGTTATGCTACATAACGTTACACGTTATATCGTAATGCTACATAACGTTATACGCTATATCGTAATGCTACATAACGTTATACGTTACATCGTAATGCTACATAACGTTATACGTTATATCGTCATTCTACGTAACGTTATACGTTATATCGTAATGCTACATAACGTTATACGTTATATCGTTGTGCTACATAATGTTATACGTTATATCGTAATGCTACATAACGTTATACGTTATATCGTCATGCTACGTAACGTTATACGTTATATCGTAATGCTACATAACGTTATACGTTATATCGTTGTGCTACATAATGTTATACGTTATATCGTAATGCTACATAACGTTATACGTTATATCGTAATGCTACGTAATGTTATACGATATATCGTAATGCTACATAACGTTATACGTTATATCGTAATGCTACATAACGATATACGTTATATCGTAATGCTACATATCGTTATACGGTATAACGTATTAGCATATAACGTTATACGTCATATCGTAATGCTACATAACGTTATACGTTATATCGTAATGCTACATAACGTTATACGTTATATCGTAATGCTACGTAACGTTATACGTTATATCGTAATGCTACGTAACGTTATACGTTATATCATAATGCTACATATCGTTATACGTTATATCGTAATGCTACATAATGTTATACGTTATATCGTAATGCTTCATATCGTTATACGTTATCTCGTAATGCTACATAACGTTATACGTTATATCGTAATGCTTCATATCGTTATACGTTATCTCGTAATGCTACATAACGTTATACGTTATATCGTCATGCTACGTAACGTTATACGTTATATCGTAATGCTACATAACGTTATACGTTATATCGTTGTGCTACATAATGTTATACGTTATATCGTAATGCTACATAACGTTATACGTTATATCGTCATGCTACGTAACGTTATACGTTATATCGTAATGCTACATAACGTTGTACGTTATATCGTTGTGCTACATAATGTTATACGTTATATCGTAATGCTACGTAATGTTATACGATATATCGTAATGCTACATAACGTTATACGTTATATCGTAATGCTACGTAACGTTATACGATATATCGTAATGCTACATAACGTTATACGTTATAACGTATTACCATATAACGTTATACGTTATATCGTAATGCTACATAACGTTATACGTTATATCGTTATGCTACATAACGTTATACGTTATATCGTAATACTATATAACGTTATACGTTATATCGTAATGCTACAAAACGTTATACGTCATAACGTATTACCATATAACGTTATACGTTATATCGTAATGCTACATAACGTTATACGTCATAACGTATTACCATATAACGTTATACGTTATATGTAATGCTATAAAACGTTATACGTCATAACGTATTACCATATAACATTATACGTTATATCGTAATGCTACATAACGTTATACGCTATATCGTAATGCTACATAACGTTATACGTTATATCGTAATGCTACATAACGTTATACGCTATATCGTAATGCTACACAACGTTATACGTTATATCGTAATGCTACATATCGTTGTACGTTATATCGTAATGCTACATAACGTTATACGTTATATCGTAATGCTACATAACGTTGTACGCTATATCGTAATGCTACACAACGTTATACGTTATATCGTAATGCTACATAACGTTATACGCTATATCGTAATGCTACATATCGTTATACGTTATATCGTAATGCTACATAATGTTATACGTTATATCGTAATGCTTCATATCGTTATACGTTATCTCGTAATGCTACATAACGTTATACGTTATATCGTAATGCTACATAACGTTATACGTTATATCGTAAAGCCACATAACGTTATACGTTATATCGTAATGCCACATAACGTTATACGTTATATCATAATGCCACATAACGTTATACGTTATATCGTTATGCTACATAACGTTATACGTTATATCGTAATGCTACATAACGTTATACGTTATAACGTATTACCATATAACGTTATACGTTATATCGTAATGCTACATAACGTTATACGTTATATCGTTATGCTACATAACGTTATACGTTATATCGTAATGCTACATAACGTTATACGTTATATCGTAATGCTACGTAACGTTATACGTTATATCGTAATGCTACGTAACGTTATACGTTATATCATAATGCTACATATCGTTATACGTTATATCGTAATGCTACATAATGTTATACGTTATATCGTAATGCTTCATATCGTTATACGTTATCTCGTAATGCTACATAACGTTATACGTTATATCGTAATGCTACATAACGTTATACGTTATATCGTAAAGCCACATAACGTTATACGTTATATCGTAATGCCACATAACGTTATACGTTATATCATAATGCCACATAACGTTATACGTTATATCGTTATGCTACATAACGTTATACGTTATATCGTAATGCTACATAACGTTATACGTTATAACGTATTACCATATAACGTTATACGTTATATCGTAATGCTACATAACGTTATACGTTATATCGTTATGCTACATAACGTTATACGTTATGTCGTAATGCTACATAACGTTATACGCTATATCGTAATGCTACATAACGTTATACGTTACATCGTAATACTACATAACGTTATACGTTATATCGTCATGCTACGTAACGTTATACGTTATATCGTAATGCTACATAACGTTATACGTTATATCGTTGTGCTACATAATGTTATACGTTATATCGTAATGCTACATAACGTCATACGTTATATCGTCATGCTACGTAACGTTATACGTTATTTCGTAATGCTACATAACGTTATGAGTTATATCGTTGTGCTACATAATGTTATACGTTATATCGTAATGCTACATAACGTTATACGTTATATCGTAATGCCACATAACGTTATACGTTATATCATAATGCCACATAACGTTATACGTTATATCGTTATGCTACATAACGTTATACGTTATATCGTAATGCTACATAACGTTATACGATATATCGTAATGCTACATAACGTTATACGTTATAACGTATTACCATATAACGTTATACGTTATATCGTAATGCTACATAACGTTATACGCTATATCGTAATGCTACATAACGTTATACGTTACATCGTAATGCTACATAACGTTATACGTTATATCGTAATGCTACGTAACGATATACGTTATATCGTAATGCTACGTAACGTTATACGTTATATCGTAATGCTACATAACGTTATACGCTATATCATAATGCCACATAACGTTATACGTTATATCGTTATGCTACATAACGTTATACGTTATATCGTAATGCTACATAACGTTATACGTTATAACGTATTACCATATAACGTTATACGTTATATCGTAATGCTACATAACGTTATACGTTATATCGTTATGCTACATAACGTTATACGTTATATCGTAATGCTACATAACGTTATACGTTATATCGTAATGCTACGTAACGTTATACGTTATATCGTAATGCTACGTAACGTTATACGTTATATCATAATGCTACATATCGTTATACGTTATATCGTAATGCTACATAATGTTATACGTTATATCGTAATGCTTCATATCGTTATACGTTATCTCGTAATGCTACATAACGTTATACGTTATATCGTAATGCTACATAACGTTATACGTTATATCGTAAAGCCACATAACGTTATACGTTATATCGTAATGCCACATAACGTTATACGTTATATCATAATGCCACATAACGTTATACGTTATATCGTTATGCTACATAACGTTATACGTTATATCGTAATGCTACATAACGTTATACGTTATAACGTATTACCATATAACGTTATACGTTATATCGTAATGCTACATAACGTTATACGTTATATCGTTATGCTACATAACGTTATACGTTATGTCGTAATGCTACATAACGTTATACGCTATATCGTAATGCTACATAACGTTATACGTTACATCGTAATACTACATAACGTTATACGTTATATCGTCATGCTACGTAACGTTATACGTTATATCGTAATGCTACATAACGTTATACGTTATATCGTTGTGCTACATAATGTTATACGTTATATCGTAATGCTACATAACGTCATACGTTATATCGTCATGCTACGTAACGTTATACGTTATATCGTAATGCTACATAACGTTATGCGTTATATCGTTGTGCTACATAATGTTATACGTTATATCGTAATGCTACATAACGTTATACGTTATATCGTAATGCCACATAACGTTATACGTTATATCATAATGCCACATGACGTTATACGTTATATCGTTATGCTACATAACGTTATACGTTATATCGTAATGCTACATAACGTTATACGATATATCGTAATGCTACATAACGTTATACGTTATAACGTATTACCATATAACGTTATACGTTATATCGTAATGCTACATAACGTTATACGCTATATCGTAATGCTACATAACGTTATACGTTACATCGTAATGCTACATAACGTTATACGTTATATCGTAATGCTACGTAACGATATACGTTATATCGTAATGCTACGTAACGTTATACGTTATATCGTAATGCTACATAACGTTATACGCTATATCGTAATGCTACATAACGTTATACGTTATATCGTAATGCTACATAACGTTATACGTTATATCGTAAAGCCACATAACGTTATACGTTATATCGTAATGCCACATAACGTTATACGTTATATCATAATGCCACATAACGTTATACGTTATATCGTTATGCTACATAACGTTATACGTTATATCGTAATGCTACATAACGTTATACGTTATAACGTATTACCATATAACGTTATACGTTATATCGTAATGCTACATAACGTTATACGTTATATCGTTATGCTACATAACGTTATACGTTATGTCGTAATGCTACATAACGTTATACGCTATATCGTAATGCTACATAACGTTATACGTTACATCGTAATACTACATAACGTTATACGTTATATCGTCATGCTACGTAACGTTATACGTTATATCGTAATGCTACATAACGTTATACGTTATATCGTTGTGCTACATAATGTTATACGTTATATCGTAATGCTACATAACGTCATACGTTATATCGTCATGCTACGTAACGTTATACGTTATATCGTAATGCTACATAACGTTATGCGTTATATCGTTGTGCTACATAATGTTATACGTTATATCGTAATGCTACATAACGTTATACGTTATATCGTAATGCCACATAACGTTATACGTTATATCATAATGCCACATAACGTTATACGTTATATCGTTATGCTACATAACGTTATACGTTATATCGTAATGCTACATAACGTTATACGATATATCGTAATGCTACATAACGTTATACGTTATAACGTATTACCATATAACGTTATACGTTATATCGTAATGCTACATAACGTTATACGCTATATCGTAATGCTACATAACGTTATACGTTACATCGTAATGCTACATAACGTTATACGTTATATCGTAATGCTACGTAACGATATACGTTATATCGTAATGCTACGTAACGTTATACGTTATATCGTAATGCTACATAACGTTATACGCTATATCGTAATGCTACATAACGTTATACGTTACATCGTAATGCTACATAACGTTACACGTTATATCGTAATGCTACATAACGTTACACGTTATATCGTAATGCTACGTAACGTTATACGATATATCGTAATGCTACATAACGTTATACGTTATATCGTAATGCTACGTAACGTTATACGTTATATCGTAATGCTACGTAACGTTATACGATATATCGTAATGCTACATAACGTTATACGTTATATCGTAATGCTACGTAACGTTATACGATATATCGTAATGCTACATAACGTTATACGTTATAACGTATTACCATATAACGTTATACGTTATATCGTAATGCTACGTAACGATATACGTTATATCGTAATGCTACGTAACGTTATACGTTATATCGTAATGCTACATAACGTTATACGCTATATCGTAATGCTACATAACGTTATACGTTACATCGTAATGCTACATAACGTTACACGCTATATCGTAATGCTACATAACGTTACACGTTATATCGTAATGCTACACAACGTTATACGTTATATCGTAATGCTACATAACGTTATACGCTATATCGTAATGCTACATAACGTTATACGTTATATCGTAATGCTACATAACGATATAAGTTATATCGTAATGCTACATATCGTTATACGGTATAACGTATTAGCATATAACGTTATACGTTATATCGTAATGCTACATAACGTTATACGTTATATCGTAATGCTACATAACGTTATACGTTATATCGTAATGCTACATAATGTTATACGTTATATCGTAATGCTTCATATCGTTATACGTTATCTCGTAATGCTACATAACGTTATACGTTATATCGTAATGCTACGTAACGTTATACGTTATATCATGATGCTACATATCGTTATACGTTATATCGTAATGCTACATAATGTTATACGTTATATCGTAATGCTTCATATCGTTATACGTTATCTCGTAATGCTACATAACGTTATACGTTATATCGTAATGCTACATAACGTTATACGTTATATCGTAAAGCCACATAACGTTATACGTTATATCGTAATGCCACATAACGTTATACGTTATATCATAATGCCACATAACGTTATACGTTATATCGTTATGCTACATAACGTTATACGTTATATCGTAATGCTACATAACGTTATACGTTATAACGTATTACCATATAACGTTATACGTTATATCGTAATGCTACATAACGTTATACGTTATATCGTTATGCTACATAACGTTATACGTTATATCGTAATGCTACATAACGTTATACGCTATATCGTAATGCTACATAACGTTATACGTTACATCGTAATACTACATAACGTTATACGTTATATCGTCATGCTACGTAACGTTATACGTTATATCGTAATGCTACATAACGTTATACGTTATATCGTTGTGCTACATAATGTTATACGTTATATCGTAATGCTACATAACGTTATACGTTATATCGTCATGCTACGTAACGTTATACGTTATATCGTAATGCTACATAACGTTATGCGTTATATCGTTGTGCTACATAATGTTATACGTTATATCGTAATGCTACATAACGTTATACGTTATATCGTAATGCCACATAACGTTATACGTTATATCATAATGCCACATAACGTTATACGTTATATCGTTATGCTACATAACGTTATACGTTATATCGTAATGCTACATAACGTTATACGATATATCGTAATGCTACATAACGTTATACGTTATAACGTATTACCATATAACGTTATACGTTATATCGTAATGCTACATAACGTTATACGTTATATCGTTATGCTACATAACGTTATACGTTATAACGTAATACTATATAACGTTATACGTTATATCGTAATGCTACATAACGTTACACGTTATATCGTAATGCTACGTAACGTTATACGTTATTTCGTAATACTATGTAACGATATACGTTATATCGCAATGCTACGCAACGTTATACGTTATATCGTAATGCTACATAACGTTATACGATATATCGT